>SJYO01006231.1:4455447-4657128 GCA_006410555.1 Capra ibex
GAAAACAAACCAAACCACCCGTTGAGAGGACAAGGAAATGGACGACTCATAAGGAGACAGAGAAGTAGAACCAATATAACGACGCAAACCCCACCGGAAAAATATAAGACCATTAAACACCTCAAGAGAAATAATACCTCGAAGGAGTGAAACCCACCCCAAGATAGTCACCGAACAGTTCCAAAGGACCAATCCCTCCGAACACAACCTCAAAACCACCCACCTCGACCCAAAGAAGAGAGACCTCACGTCACCTCACTGGGCATTACCCAATACTCTGTAGTTTCCAAAACCCTATTAAAACTCGACGGACATATAACTTCGAGTCCCCTCACAAGGACACAACGACCTCTTAAAAGTACCATACAGAACAAAACCTTGAACAACCGGGAACCCACCTCGAACCAAAACCACATCCATACTTCCGTAAACTACTCGAGGATAACGAATTACAAGGGACTTAAGTTCTCAAGAGATTACAAAAGTCCGAAACCTAAATTCGAAGGACGAAGACCAAAAGTCAAAATAAAAATGTCATCGGAGATCTGAAGAGGTAGATATGTCGTGGCTACTATTTTGTAGATCCAATTTCTACTTTTCAAAGAGGTGTAACTCCCCCTGTGAGTCTCTCCAAGTGACTCAATGTTCCTCTTCTCTTCTACCTCCCCCATCAATCTCCATTGACCTTACTCTACGTCACTCTAGTTCTCCTCTCTCGTTCGATCGGTCATCAGTGAAGGAATACACGCGAGATATCAGACCTGGCGAGTCTCCATAAATGTCTCAATATGCCCCTTCTCCTCTCCCTCCTTCATCTGTCTCCACTGGTCCTCCTATTCTCTTTCCTTACTCATCCTCTTTCTGTTTAGGACGGTCATTGGTCAAGGAATCCACAAGAGGTGGCAGACCTTGTGTGTCTCTAAGTGTCTCAACCTATCTCTTCTCGACCCCCTCTTTTCTCTGTCTCCGGTGGACCACCTCTTTTTCCTCTCAGGTCTCCTCCTCTCTCACCAGTTCGGTCATTAGAGTGAGAGTCCATTTGAACCCATCACTTCAAACCCAAAGATTTACATGTTTTAACTGTAGTTTTTGGATTCTCGTTTCTAATTTTTAGATCTCATCTCCAACCTAAAAGTTTCTATGTTATAATTTCTTTTCGTCTTCCTTTTTCCTTCTTTCTTTTTTTTTTCTTAATAATTTTTTGTTTGTTTGTTTGTTTGTTTTTGTGGTTGTTGGTAGATTTCTGATATATACCACAAACGGAATTTTTTTCATAAAAAAAATTTATCATTATTATCCAATATCTTTATTTTTAATCTCCTCTTTATCTTCTGAATTGTTAAATTTTTTCAATCTTTTTTTTCTTTTTTCTTTTTTTTTTGTTTCTTCGTTTTTTTTTTTTTTTTCCTTACTAAAATTTTTATGATTTTTATATAGATCGGGAAGAGACCACAATACCCGGCACACCCTAGTGAAGGTTCCACCAAGGGAGACAAATTGAAGAAGACAAACGACCAAAAAATCCGAGTGATCAAGTCAGCGCGACACCCCTCCCCCCTACGACGTTTGTTTATCGTGACAGTACACGTGTGTCATAGAGACGGGGCGAACCGGACAGGAAAGAGCGCCGCGTGTTTGGCGAGGCCGAGATCCTACGAGTCGGCCCTTGGCAGACCCCGGCCGGGATCCGACGCACGTGAAGGGGCCAGGTTCGGCGAGTCCAAGCCGCGAGTCCGTCGGGAGTCTCCGTGTCTAAGCCGACCCTGACGCGAAACACGGGAAGGGTCCAGGCTCATCGAGTCCTCAAACCGCTCGCGCTAGCGGCGCCGAACAGTGGAAAAGACGGCGACGACGAGTCGAAAGACCCACCTGGCGACCACGTGGGGCACTCCGTCTAACACTGAGAGGTCGTGGGGGTCTTCAGAATCGTTTCTTCGGACGAACGTCAATCCATTCATTTCAGAGAGGCCCAGACGTTAACGGGGAAAGGTCAGGAATGCCGAGACCGACGGACAGGGGCCGCCCCCTACCAGACGTCGGCCGAAAAAGGCAAGGCAGGAAACAAGACACGAGCCAGGACCGCCACAGAATACAAGCTCGAAAAGCGCACCATCGATAGGGTGTCAGACCAAACGATCGGGTTCAATCTAGCAAGACCAACGCGCACCCCGCAAGGACGGGCTAAGAATGTTTCGAGACGTCGGGCGCGGAGGGCGCGCAGGGACGGGACGGGGGTGAAGGGTCACCGCCTACGTCCGCACACACGACGAAAAGACAACCCGAACATTAGAGAACCAAAATTAATAAATAGATAAAAAGGAAGGACAATACAACGGGAGACACAAAGGTTCCGAGCGGTGTCTGAGCCGTCCCTCTCACAAAGGACCACAAACCTTTGGAGAGAAGAAGTTTAAGGGAAGGGCCCTGCCCGAAGGGAAGGGCCCTGCCTCGAGGGAGGGGTGGAGGAAACAGAGGAAAGAGCAGAAAATAAAAAAGGATGGACAAAAACTTCTGTTACCAGACGAAAAGACCAACGGACTACAGGAGACGGTCGGATGTCTTCAACAAAACACCTCAAACGAGCCGCAACTTTACAAGAAAACTCCTTAAACACTCCCTCTTTCACCAGAAGGGCACGATAAGGCGGCGGTAGAAAGAGATCGGGGAGGTGTCCATTAAAAATTTTTGATAAGTACTCCTTCCCCTGGTTGACCGTCTCATCCTTTTAGGAACCAAACAAAGGAGAGTCCTGTGTACCTTTGATGATGTGCAACTCGTTAATAGACACTCTTACGGGATTTCAGATAGTCTTTCCTAAAAGGTATTGATTCCTATATTTCCTTCCTGGTGTGACTTCCTTTGTCCACCCCGCTTCAGCGCCAGATCGGTCCTAGGTGTGGAGTTTACGTCACTGGGCGTCGTCTTTCCTTCGGCGTCGTAGTCTCCAGAAGGGATGCCTCTTTCCCTAGTCTTCAGTGCACCTCAAGGGGTCGGACCCTTGGACGCGGTTTTTCTTTTCGTCGTCACCAAGACTTTCAGTCGCTCCCCGATGGAGGTCTTTTGGACACCCGGGGTTCTGACGAGGACCTTCCGCTCGACTGAAAAGTCGTCTTCCAATATCCATCTTTCCCTCTCGTTACTGTATAAATTTAACGACTTTCCTTTTTGAATGTTGGTTCTTATAAGACGACAAGTTTAAACAGTAAGTCTTAGCCTCCTTTCTACTTCTAAGAGGGTTTGTTGTTTCTTTTCGGCAAGTAGTAGTAGTTTATTAGTATCTTCCTCACAATTCACCTTAAGAAATTTGTCTTTTCTGTTTTAGTATTCACCCTTCTCTTTAATATTTACTTTTTTTAGAGTGAATATTTTTCGTTTGGATACCATTGCCATCAGGTAGTTGGTGATATCTCGATCACACTTTCAATTTTCTGTTTTCCTCATTTGAAACAGATATAGTCGCTATTAATCAATTCCTTGTGTGTTTTATTTTTTATACATTTCAAACTGTAACTTTTGTTTTCCACTCCACGTCTCACTTATACATCACGGAAATCTTACACAAGGTTGGATACACTGATAGTCGAATTTGATCTTACGATACATGAATCGAACAATGTATTCTTAGAGTACCATTGGTATTCGGTTTTTGTCATTAACTAGGTATTTTAATTTCTCTTTTCTTAAGTTTTTATAGTGACTTCTTTCGGTAGTTAGTGTTCCTTTTCCTTATTCACATTTTCTTTCCTTTTACTCATTCACGTTTTTTTTTTTTTTTTCCTTTTATATATGTTTTGTTAGTCATTTGTTAATTGTTTTACTGTTATTCATGTATGGACGGTTGTCAATGAAATCTACCTTTATGTGACTTACGAAGTTAGTTTTCTAGCAATTCACCTACTGACCCTTTTGCTCCCGACAGGATACCTTGTTAAATGGTACAGTTTGTTACTTTGAGATGTAAGATTCTGCTACGATAACGGAGCTTTAAAAAAGTGTATCTTAAGGATGTTTTATCGAAGAGTTTTACACACTGTAAAACCTGAAGGGACCACCGAGTCTCCATTTTGTTAGGCGGACGGTTACGTTCTTTATGCCCAAACTAGGGACTAGGCCCTTCTAGGGTGTGCGGACGTCGGGTTGATTCGAGTGGGTGGCGCTCCGGACTCGGACTCGAGATCTCGGGCCCCCAGTGTCGACGACTTCGGGCACTGGAGTCTCGACTACGAGGCGTCTTTCTCGGCGGCGCCGCTCTTAGGGCGCGTGGTGTCGACCTGTGCGCGGGCGACACCGGTCTCTTTTCAGGGCTGCGTCGCTTCTGGGTCGGGTCGGTTTTCATTTATTTATTTTAACAAGGATTTTACACACTGTACTTCTGTCGTAATCTATTTGTTCCATTAAAATCCACTATGTATTTTTTGTTTAGTTCGACTATACATAAGTTTTTATGTTAATCGGGTACTGGGACTAAGGTTTCCGCAATAAAAGATCCTACTGTATTTTTATCTCACTATTGTCCCTAATAATGTAAATTTACTGTTATAGTAAAATATTGTTACTTTAATGACACCATATTTTTACTCTTTAATTATTACTCCTGATGTACACACCTTATACGATTAAAGATTGGAAAGGACTCCACAACGATTGAAAATTTAGAAAGAAGAAAATAGGATACAGAACCGAAAACTCACTTCCAAGAAGTAAAAAGAGAGGAGTATAAAACAGATTAGTCTCAAATAAAGGAGGAGGACTTATCTATGAGTCATTTGTCATCAAATAAAGTAATCTTATATATATAAAAATTTTGAAATTTTAAAAAGGTCTACGAAAGAACGAAACTTTTATAAATTAAAATAACGAAATATTTCCTTTTTTTAACTATGTTAGGTACCAAATTTACCTTACAATAGTACAATGTTCTTGAAAAGTATAGTCACTTGATTGATTTTTTGGGTAAGGGTAGTGTTAGTTTGAAAGTTTTAGTGTCTCGTCTTTGTTACAACGAGGTAAAATTCTGAGAAAACCATTTATAACCGTCTTGAAAAATACCAAACTTTATTAGTTTACTATTACCTTTCACAGATACTAGGGTCTAGGCATTCTGTTTGTTTTTACAATCATTTTATAAAATTTGAAACGTAACAGTATTTATCACTGACTACTGTGTAACTATTATAACTATCCAGAGTTTTAATGTTTATAATACAAACATCTCTAATTAAAATTAAACGAATAAATATTGTCTCGTGTATGAAGATACCTTTTTATAACTTATATAAGTCAAAGTCGAATTAGAAATTTACTGATGTTTGACATTACATCGTTTTTACTTTACGATCATAAAGACTGGACTTAAAACTTAGGATTCTTCTGTTACTTTACTAGTTTCCTTTCTTCGTCTCTGAGGAATAAAAGACTCTTTTCCAACTTATAAATTGGTTCAACACCATAATAAATAATAGTAACAACGATGAAAATAACCATAGATCAAAGAGAAAGTCATGGGAAAAGAATGGGTCAAGGGGAGGGGATTTTACACTGAACCTAGTTAGGGATTTCGTGGGTGGTAAATGATTGAAGGACGGTTGGGTAGGATGGGGGGACGAGACTTCGTAAAGTGTCAGGTTTTAGTAACGGAATGATAGACTAGTGTGGAGGATAATTAATTCCTGATGACTAAGTCGATATAAAATCCTTCTTGTATTCTGTGTTTCCATCCTTCAGTTGTATATGGACCCCAATGTCCGTTTAAACCGGAACCTCATGTCTTACTTTGTCCCGTTTCCGACTATCTCAAGACGGTTCTCTTGAGTGACAGTATCGTTTGTGGGAGAAGGTTGTTGTGTTCTCTTCTGAGATGTGTACCTGTAGTGTTCTACCAGTTGTGACTTTAGTCTAACTAATATAAGAATCGTCGGTTTCTACCTCTTCGAGATTTGTCAGTCGTTTTTATTCTGGCCCTCGACTGACACCGAGTCTGTACTGAGGAATAATGGTTTAAGTCTGAATTTAACTTCTTTCACCTCTTTTGGTGATCTGGTAAGTCCATACTGGACTTAGTTTATTTTAGTTTAGAGAATGTTAATATGTCACCTTCACTCTTTATCTAAGTTCCCTAATCTAGACTATCTCAAGGACTTCTTGAGACCTGTCTCCAAGTACTGTAACATGTCCTCTGTCCCTGGTTCTAGTAGGGGTACCTTTTCTTTACGTTTTTCCGTTTTACCAAGAGACTCCTCCGGAATGTTTATCGACACTTTTCTTCTCTTCGTTTTTCTCTTTTCGTTGTTAAATGGATAAACTTACACCTGAAGGTTTCTCATCGTTCCTCTCTATTCTTTCGGAAGAAGTCACTAGTTACGTTTCTTTATCTTCTTTTGTTACCTTACCTTTTCTGATCTCTAGAGAAGTTCTTTTAATCTCTATGGTGCCCTTGTAAAGGACGTTTCTACCGTGGTATTTTTCCTGTCTATACTATACCTCGATTGTCTTCGTCTTCTATAATTCTTCTCCACCGTTCTAATGTGTCTCCTTGACATGTTTTTTTAAGAAGTGTTGAGTCTATTAGTGCTACCACACTAGTGAGTGGATCTCGGTCTACAGGACCTTACACTTCAGTTCGTCCGGAATTCTTCGTAGTGATGCTTGTTTCGATCACCTCCACTACCTTAAGGTCAACTCGATAAAGTTAAGGATTTTCTACTACGACACTTTCACGACGTGAGTTATACGGTCGTTTAAACCTTTTGGGTCGTTACCGGTGTCCTGACCTCTTCCAGTCAAAAGTAAGGTTATGACTTCTTTCTGTTACGGTTTCTTACGAGTTTGATGACGTATTAACGTGAGTAGAGTGTACGATCATTTCATTACGAGTTTTAAGAGGTTCGGTCCGAAGTTGTCATGTACTTAACACTTGAAGGTCTACAAGTTCGTCCTAAAATTTTACCGTCTCCTTGTTTTCTAGTTTAACGGTTGTAGGTGACCTAGTAGCCTTTTCGTTCTCTCAAGGTCTTTTTTGAAGGTGGAGACGAAACAACTGATACGGTTTCGGAAACTGACACACCTAGTGTTATTTGAGATCTTTTAAGAAGTTCTCTACCCTTATGGTCTGGTGGACTGGACGGAGAACTCTTTAGACATACGTCCAGTACTTCGTTGTCAAACTTGACCTGTACCTTATTGTCCGACCAAAGTTTATCCCTTTCCTCATACAGTTCCGACATATAACAGTGGGACGAATAAATTGAACATACGTCTCATGTACTACTCTTTACGACTCGACCTTCTTGATGTTCGACCTTAGTTCTACGGTCCTCTTTATAGTTATTGAAGTCTACTGTGGTGGGAATACCGTCTGTCGTTTCTTGATTTCTCGGAGAAATTTTGTTTTGTTTTGTTTGTTTGTTTTTTCTCGGAGAACTACTTTTTAATTTCTCATCTCACTTTTTCAACCGAATTTTGAGTTGTAAGTGTTTTAATTCTAGTACCGTAGAACAGGGTAGTGAAGTACCGTTTATCTACCCTTTGTCACTTTTGTCACTGTCTGAAATAAAACCCCCCGAGTTTTTAGTGCCGTCTACCGGTGACGTCGGTACTTTAATTTTCTGCGAACGAGGAACCTTCTTTTCAATACTGGTTGAATCTGTCGTATAAATTTTCGTCTCTGTAATGAAACAGTTGTTTCCAGGTAGATCAGTTCCGATACTAAAAGGTCATCAGTACATACCTACACTTTCAACCTGACATTTCTTTCGACTCGTACCTTCTTAACTACGAAAACTTGACACCACAACCTCTTCTGAGAACTCACAGGGAACCTACCGTTCCTCTGGGTTGGTCAGGTAGGATTTCCTTTAGTCAGGACTTATCAGTAACCTTCTGACTACGACTTCGACTTTGAGGTTATGAGACCGGTTGACTACACGTCTTGATTGAGTAACCTTTTTGGGGACTACGACCCTTTCTAATTTCCGTCCTCGTCTTCCCCTTCTGTCTCCTACTCTACCAACCTACCGTAATGGCTGAGTTACCTGTACTCAAATCCATAAAGACCCAAACCACTATATGTCCCTCCGGACCGTACGACGTCAGGTACCCCAGCGTTTCTCAGCCTGTACTGACTCGCTGACTTGAGTTGACTTGACTTCTACAAAATCGACAAAGTATGATTATATACTAATAACGGGGGAATTTCGGAATTTTAAATTGTTTACTATATTAAAATTTTAAATAACAACTGGCATAGATTTCCACTGGGAGAACTTAAACCGAGGACTAAAATACATGTAGTTCCTACTAATAAAAGACTCAATTAAACTCGTAGGAAATAGTAAGGTCAAAGGAAATAATAAGGTGGAGACTTAAATATTGTGGTGGTTGTAAATGTGTAGAATAAAGAGAGGACGTTTTCGAAAATACCGGTTCCACCACTAAAAACCACTGAACCTTCCTAGTCTCCTTGTTTTTTTTCCCTTTATCGATGTCCTCTCACAGTCAGACATTCATTTCCTACAAACGTCATTTCTACCAAGATTCTCCCACATAACATAATCATTCGCAAGAGGTCTCTTTGTCTCGGTTGTCCTACGGAGACACACACACACACACACACACACACACACACACACACATACAACCCCTACCCCAACACATACTCTTCCTCTGAAATTCCAACCGAATACGACAATACTCCTGGTTATTCAGGTTTAAGACTCTCAGAGCTTTTGTCTGATCTATTGGTTCCTTCTTAAATACAGTATCTACCTTGGACTTCCGTCAGACATCCGTCTTAAGTAAAAAGAAACTCCTGGAGTTAGAAAAAGATTCTTGGAATTGACTAACCTACTCAAACCTCTAAAACTCATAATTGGACAAAATAAGTTTTCAGATGATTAAATTTACGATTAGAGTAAATTTTTGATGGAAGTGTTGTTATAGCACTGACCATGAACTGGTTTATACATCAGTTCAACCGGGTGTTTTAATTGGTAGTATTTGACGGGAGTTTCTGACATTTCGACTACAAGCACCAAATTTATGTAAATTTACATTTGTATTAACAAAGACAAAATTTCAAAAATTTTCACAAAATAACGTACTTTTGTAAATGTATAAATTTAAAACGTTTTATTTTTTCTCTTTTATTTGACTAATGGAATTATGATGGAATTATGATCAAAAAACATTATTATTTAAGGATATAATACATGAAAAATTACTAACTACTATAAATTACTAATGTCTGACAGTAGACACTTAAGTCACCGTTAATGCGAGTAAAAGGGAAAAGCTAAATACATATACCTTACATATAAGAGCATTTTTAATCTCAACCTCTATCAAGAATCCTACTTAGAACGTCAACGAAGCAGTTTTCTCTACTGACGTTCTCATCCCGTGCAAACGTAAAACACCGTCATGTTTGAAGTTTCATTAATTCATGTAAGTGGTTTTTTTTTTTAATTTTTTCTTTTTCAAAGGTAGAACCCCACATTTAATTAATTAAACAGTCTTATATTAAATATATCTTGTGTCTTCAAAATGGATCTCAAAAGTCTATAATGACAGTAATGATGAAGTAAAGAGATAGTTGATATTTTCCGTTATAAAATTTCAAATTTTCTGTATTTAAATTAGTTCGTTGGTTTCTCTATGACTTTCGATAACAAGTAACTATGATATTATTTCTGTTTGTGTGAGTTTGTTACGATTTTATCACTGTAAAATACAAATCACTCTAAGGAAAAAATTGTCTAATATTATTCTCTTCTACGACTAAAAGTTTACTTTATGAAAATAGAGACATAGATATCGTTATATTTAGTAAGGAAATACCAATAATATTACGACTCGTTACTATTTCAGTGTATGTGTGTATTACTTATGTTTACTTTCCATTATCAATCGATTTATTACACACGGTATATCTGCATACTTTGTGATTAAATCTTTAAAGATCGTTGGTTTCCCTTATAGTCACTCTTTATTGGATCTCCTTCTTTTTTAGTCAAACTACTTAACCCGATATAATTTCTTCAAGACTCTGAAAAAGAAAAAAGTTGAGGTCGTTATTTTATCTGTTTTGAAAGTACACTCTTTCATTATAAAATGAGAACCTTTTACTTTTGAAGCTTGGAAAAGGAATTCCCTTCTTGAAACGTAAATTTGGTAACCGAGAAATCTCTGTAAAGTCCTACTTTTTTTTTTAGTTTTCTAAGTAAAATGAACCTCGTAATTTTCTCTACCTTGTGTACCCCGAGGACCATAAGGAGAGTAAATTCAAATCACAGTGTTACCAAACTATCCCGGACTTGTAAGTAAATTTTTCTATACGGTTCATTAATTTTTATAACGTCCATTCAACTTACAAACTGGATAAACGAATAAAATTCAAGATGGAGCCCTAGTGAGGATAAAGTGTTACATCCGATAAGGTGTCTTCAATATCCGGTACGCATAGAAAATCGTACTACTTCCAACCATAATTTTCCGATGTCATATAGGGTAGACTCCGTCGTGAAATATAGTTACATCTTTGAATCACCCTCTAACTCTCAATGACGTCATAGGGTTCTTGAGTTCTTTTCAGTATGAGACTACCCTACTTATGAGTACGTTGTGTATTTACATGGTACAAAGTGAGTCGTAGAGATGCTGTCATAATATTTTACACAAAATTTCATTATGTAAAAGTAAAACTATCGTTGCAAACCAGTAAATACAAAAGTAAGTAAGTGAGTAAGAGTCTACCATTTCTTAGACGGACATTACGACCTCTGAACCCAAGTTAGGGACCCGACCCTTCTAGGAACCTCTCCCTTACCGTCGGGTGAGGTCATAAGAACGGACCTATTAAGGTACCTCAACGTTTCTCAGGTGTCTACTCGTTGATTATGAGTAGACAAATTGTGTATAAATAACTCGTAGTCAATACAAAGGTCCTTATGAAGAATTAAGACTCTGTATCAACACCTATTTTGTTTGTGTAAAGGGGTTTGAGGTAAATCACTCCTCTCTAATTTTTTTTCATTTTATTTAATTTATTTATGTAAATTTTTTATGTACCACAGAATCCACCGATTGTTATTTCGTACTACCCTTGTCTCTCACTACCTACTCTTACCACTCTACGTCAAAACCTTTCGTACAAGACTTCTAGAGTCAATTGTGGATGGTAAGATCTTTTCTGGGTCTTCTACCCTCTTCTCGATATACAATTATTGTCCCTCTTTTCGGAAGGTCCGTCTCTCTTATCGTACGTTTTTCCGGGATTATACTAACCGTTTAAGATCTTTGTCGTTCTCCAAGATAACGACCTCACCTCTTTTACTTGTCTTTTCCCGATCTGAAAAGTCTTGGGATATCCGATGTTCTCCCGAAGGGTTCACCCTGATCACCATTTCTTGGGCGGACGTCTACGTCCTCTGAAGTCTCTACGTCTAAACTAAAGACCCAGCCCTTCGAGGGGACCTCCTCCCGTACCGTTGGGTCAGGTCCTAAGAACAGACCTCTTAGGGGTACCTGTCTCCTCGGCCCGCCCGACGTCAGGTATCCCGACGTCTCAGCCCGTGCTGACTTCACTGAATCGCGTGTGTGTCCGTGTACCCGATATCCTTGAAACCTAAAAAGACCCGAAAAATGAATAGTCTTCGGTGACTCCCTGAACTCAATTATTACGCTACACTGAATCCAAAATCATCGTTTAAAACTGACGATATAACTCCTAAGTGACATGCACCCACTCCTTCCTTCGTCAACGTGATCACTTTCCTGAAACTGTTAAAGTCCACTCTTTGCTGTCACCGCCCAATCGACGACTTCGTACAGTCTATGGTGTACTTTAATCTGACGTCTCATTTATATTAGATCCGAAAAAGGAGAACCTGTTTCCAGAAGACGAAACGAATGTCGACTGTCTACTTTACGTCTTAGGGGACAATTTAAGATAAAAGTCTTTTGGTCATTCAGAAAACGTCCTACACACGCACGTACGGTTCAGTGAAGCCAGTACAAGCTGAGAAACGCTGGGGTACCTGACATCGGGTGGTCCGAGGAAACAGGCACCCTAAAAGGACCGGTCTTACGACCTCACCCAACGTTAAAGGAGGAGGTCCCCTAGAAGGACTAAGTCCCTGACTTGGAAGTAGAGGACTCAGAGGACGTAACGTCCGTCTAAGAAATGATAAGTCGGTGACCCCTTCGGTGTAACCATATATTAATACAGAATGTCTTATGTAATAATTACGTTTATATAAAGTATGTCATTTTTTATGTGATTTTTCAATAAACAAACCCCAAATTTTACATTGACCATCAAAACATAAAAATAAGTGATTTAGGTCGTTGGTATGAAGATATTAAAGTGGTCGATGTTGTCGAGAAATGAACGTAGGGTAACCACTCTCACAAGAAGATAAAGGACTCTACGTCTATACTAAAAGAAGAAGGTTTGAGTAACGGGGTCTTCCTCATCTAAAAAGAACCGGGAACTGTCGACCTCTCAAACGATAGGAAATGGTCGTCGGATTCTAAAAACGAGGTCACTCTCTACTAAGACTCCCCACACCCGTACCGAAACACAAAAAGAGTTCGTCCTCGATTGGTGGAAGACATAGGACGCAACATATCTTATAAAGAGAAACCAAAAGTCGGGACGGGGGTTAGGAAAGCTACTTGTGGAAAACCGTCCGGTACTTTCAAACTCAAACCTCGAGGGTCCAAAAGGTTTGTTCACAAAGTGTAAACCGGAAATTTTTAACTAATTATAAAGTAGATGAAAGAAGATTGGGAAAACATCTCATTGGTTTAAAAAGGTACAAAAAGATTTCCATTTTTGAACGTCACAGTAGGGACGGTCCTCCTGGAACAGTACGAAACCTCAAGTCAAATAAACCAAAGAATCACCTTAGGACACAGACAGGCTACCAAAGTCTTTTCAATGCTAAAACACCTTATGAACCAGAAAACAGTAACAAACCCATCTTCGTCATGAGAGAACTTCGAGGATGTACAAGTCACCTCATTCTAATAATTTTTGTGTTTGTTTTACATCTGTTTAGTAGTGCGATGAAGGGGGGTGGGTAAAAAAGATAGGTTGTAGGTCCTTCTGGACTTAGTTGACAAAATATATATATATATATATATATATATATATATATATATATATCTACATAAGAAAGGTAGAGGAAAGAGAAATTTTTCATTCAAGATTTCGACCCTGGTATAGAATAAACGTCTTCGTAAAATTAGACACATCAAAAACATCGTCTATGAACATGCTCCGTACGAGGTAATTACGTATTTATATTTACAAAGTGATTCGTGGTCAAAAAAAAAATAGAACTAGTAAATAAAAAAAGACAAGTCTCCATCAAAGTATATGAATTCAACTTTTGTTTTTAAATTCGAAAATCATGGTTTACCTAAAAATAACTGTGTATTACAGACAACATATTTATAAAAGAAATCTAAGAATTGAAATAGTAAATTCCAGTCGTTATAAACTATCACTATGATAAAAAGAATGGAACTAGAAACGGAGAAAAACTTGGTTTAGATGGAATTGTCTATCCTAAAATCTTCTAAAGGGGATCTCTTAATGAATTTCGATAAATTCGACGGTAGTCGAGGACTAAATCGTAAAAATTATTTGAAGGATCCCGTTTCCTAATTAAAGGGACCTGGGAGAAATAGGAGCTACATTTTCATGTTACAAATTAGCTCCTACCTAGTAACAAGCGGACGACAGAAGGGACACACAAATACTTATTCAACAATGTTCAAGTCCCTGACCTTCTTTCGACCCCATTTTATTTTCATAAGGGTTATGAACTTTAAACAACGATTTATTTTCGTCGTTGATTATATATACTTACGTTTATCTTAATGAAAATGGTGTAATCTCACTTGCGTAATTTCTTTGTATACAGAAGACTCCGTCAAACATCGGTTCATCAACGTAATTTAACGGATACACGAATAACTAGGAATAGATTTTGAGTAGATTTTTATCTTCAAGGTGACAGAATCGTTTTGACACCAGGTGTATCACTGGGTCTTTAAACCCCGTAATCGTAATAATCCTTGTGGTACCTAATCATTCGGTCGAGAGTTGTCAAAGAGTGCTAATATGACCCCTCAACTAGATCCTTTTTATACATACTAGTAAGGATAAAAGTAATGCATATGTGAACAATTTTAAATCTTCGGTCAATAAAGTATCGTACGGTCTAACAATACACACTCTCAAGGATCAGAGTTCGAACCTGGGTGGATTTCGGGAAAGGCTCTTTTACTCTTCGGTCCACTCTTCCAGATATAGTGGTTCTTTCACCACATTCGTCAAGACCGTGTGTTGCATACTTAGTGTCCGCAAGAAACGATTTTATTTTACAAGAGAGTGTCAAAGAAATCAAAAAAAAACCAGTACGGTCCACCGAACACCATAGAATCAACTTGAACCCGGAAAGTGTCACTTTTCCGGTTCAGGACTGGTGACGTGAGGGTCCCTAAAGGGTAGTACTAAAGATTATTCTAGATTACGTTGAATTCGAGACCCTTAACCACTACCTGTCCCTCCGGACCACACGACGTCAGGTACCCCAGGGTTTCTCAGCCTGTGCTGACTCGGTGACTTGACTTATATTGAATAAAGACTGTTTCGTATGTGTAAGACATAATTCCACTTCTTGTAGGACGGTGTGCCGGTACTCAGTTTATACTCGGTCTCGGTAACCGTCTGAAAAAGGATAGTGTTTAATCATATAATAGAGAGTACACAGTAAGACAATAGGGAAGAACGACTCCCATTGGTATATTAAATATTTCAGGTTTACCTTGTGTAAACTTGTATTTTTTGCAGTGAATCACCTGTCATGTAACAATGTTGTTCGGATTCGACTCTGATAAGGTCCTTTCAGTTCTATATAAACCGTTTTATAACTCGTTTAAAGTCTGAATGCCAAAACTACTGAGTAAAAGGAAGATGATATTCTATACAAGGTTTTAATAGTTATAAAAGATTTTATCTTACACATACGATCATTTTACTATCTATACTTTGTAAATTCTTTATTTTACTTTAGGTAGTTAAATTCCAATCAAAATTTTTATCATTTTACATTAGTAAAAGTTTTCTTTGACCACGATCCAATGTCCGTAAATTTTGGTTTGTAAAACTTTATATAGAATTTAAATCCCAAAAAAATCTGTTTTATTTATATAAAGTATACGTTTTTAAGTTTTTAGACGTTTGAAGATGTCTGACTTTTGAGTATATATCTGAGTCAAAAAGGTTTCCTACTCTAAATTATCCTATATCCACATATGTGGACACCTGAGAAGGTAAAACATATACAAAGATTAAATTAAAAATTTGATTATCTGAAAAACACATCAATCTCCCAAGGTCCTTTTAAGTCATGTTTCGTGTCCCAAGAGCATATATAGAAAGGCGATGAGACAAAAGGGGTAATTATAGAACGTGGTGATACAATGTAAACAATGTAAGTTACTTGTTATTACCTATAATTGACCAGTTATTAAATGTAATCCTAAGTGCGAACCACGATATGTAAGATACCTAAAAGTATTTATATACTGTACGTTAGTAGTAAGATGATAGTATTCCTTATCGAACTGACGGAAATTTTAGAGGGCACCCTTTGGGTATCCTACATTGACTTGAATTGTTGTCGAAGTTGGTTGACATATATGAACCGTAGATATCTGATCGAGTAGGTTGTTGTCGTGTTAAGTGCAAAGAGTGTTCGAGTAAAGTTTGTGAGTGATTCTCTCTCGTGTAATACACGGTATTTTGTATGGAATCATATAAATTTTCATATCTTTAATACGTCACACATAAGAGTCTGGTATTACCTTACTTCGATCTTTAGTCATTGTCTTTCTTATGACCTTTTAAGGTTTGATACATCTCTAACACATTGTGTAAATATTTACTATGAACCTTATTTCCTCTTAAGAGTTCTTTGACATTATTATACGTAAAAATATGAAAAATTAAAAACAACACCATATCGACTAATTGGTTTTTAAAACACTATTAAATTTCACTTGTCGTTTCCCTAAGTTTGTATATATATATATATATAGGTAAGAGGGGATTTAAGGGGAGAATAGGTACGACGGTGTGTTGCAACTCATCTCAGTGTACACGATATGTCATTCAGAAATAACTAATAGGTAAAATTTATCTCGTCACACGTGTACAGGTGGGACTCGAGGGATTAATAGGAAAGGGGGGTTAGGAGAGGGGTTGGGACCGTTGGGAGTCAAACAAGAGACTCCGACACTCAGAGAAAGACAAAACATCCATTCAAGCAATCATAGTAAAGAAAGATCCAAGGTATATATTCCCTACGGCATACCATAAAGAGAAGAGACAGATTGACGAAGAGAGCCATTTTGTTAGAGATCTAGGTAGGTACAACGACATTTATTGTAAAGTAAGAAAAATTACCGACTCACTGTGAGGCGACATATCATACATGGTGTCGAAGTACGTAAGGAGACAACAGTATTATAAAACTAAATTCACTTTTAAACACCCTACTTCACTTTGACTATGTATGTCTCTATACTCATTGTGACTCGCGTATATGTAACCTTTGGTTATTTCTAGATTTTGTCAGTGGATTCAAAGATCGAATCCTTTGAACTTTCTCTTCTCATTTAATTTAGGTTTCGTTCGTCTTTTTTTATTCTTAATCTTATCTCTAATTATCGTTAACTTTTGTCTTTTAGTTATCTCCTTTACTTGTTTCAGTTTTCGACCACGAACCTTATCCAGTTAATTTAACTATTCGGAGATTGATCTCATTGATTCTTTTTTATCTCTCTCGTTTTTTTAATGAATATAGTCTTTACTTTATCTCCTGTATTGGAAAAATTCTTCTCTAATTATGTTTTTTCTCCAATTATTTTTTTTTATGACTCTTGATAAGATACGGGTGTCTAAACTATTATATTTTCTTTACCTGTTTAAAGAACTCTTTATTTTATATGGTTTTGATTACGTTATTTTGTATAAATAATTTCTATATCTCAGTTATTAATTATTGGAAGAATTCGACTTTCGTTGTCCGGGTCTGTCTCAAGTCTCCAAAGGAACACCCCCGTCTCAGGTCCCTTCTATGAGACATACTATAATATTACTACCTACATGAATGTATCAACGAGTTGGGTATCTTACACATGGTAGTTATCACTCGGACTTTACTACGACTTCGACTTCGAGGTCATGAAACCGGTGGAGTACGCTTCTCAAATGAGTAACCTTTTCTGAGACTACGACCCTCTCTAACACCCGTCCTCCTCTTCCCCTGCTGGCTCCTACTCTACCGACCTACCGCAGTGCCTGAGCTACCTGCACTCAGAGTCACTTGAGGCCCTCAACCACGACCTGTCCCTCCGTGCCGCACGACGCTAAGTACCCCAGTGTTTCTTAGCCTGTGCTGACTCGCTGACCTGACTTGACTTGACTTGACTTCCATTTGAAACCTAAAATTCACTAATACTACATGGTTACATCCAAGTAGGAACGATTTTTGACGTGGTAAAATCCTTCCCTGTCAAAACCCTTCCGATCCAGACATACGGAAGTATCCATCAAACACTATTTAGAGATAAAATAAAAGATAAAACGACATTTGGACATTGAAGACTTCTTAGCAAAAGTCATGTAGGGAAACGATGTAAACAAGTAGGAAGGGATGGGGATGATTCCAGTTGGTGAGTAGAAAATTGGTAGAAGTGTCAAAACGAAAAAGGTCCTATATAATATCAATTTTAGTATAATCCTTTGTTACAATATAATCAAGGAAAGTGAATCGTTTTTCAAGAAAGTATATAAAAGTAATAAACTATTGATTAAAGAAAAATAGTGATTTATTATAAGGTACAATACTTACGTGGTGTCTAGTAAATGGATAACTCCAGGTAGAACTAACCAAGGTTCAAAATCGTTAATCTTTTGAATACTACTCGTGAACACATTTGTACAAAAGTCGAATAATCCTGTCTATGGTTCACGGTAATTACCTACTGTACCATTCTCGACACAAATCAAAACATTTTTTTACAGTTATACTGAAGGTCTTACCTACATGATAAAACATAAGGGTGTTTGTGTCTACTCTTAAAGAAAACGAGGTATCGCAATATTTATCGTCACATTTATTAGAGTTATCTATATCTTTTACGTTCACTACTCAGAACATTGAAACGGATCTTACTTCACTCGGGAAAGTGAAGTATTCGTAGAAGGTTAATGATTAGACAAGGAAGATAGAGGTTAGTTCAAAAGAGTAGGTATCACTTGGTTAGTTAAATGTGAGAGTAAGTCAGTCAAGTCAAGTGACCGAGTCAGCACAGACTGACAAACGCTGGGGTACCTGGCGTCGTGCGGTCCGGAGGGACGGGTAGTGGTTCAGGGTCTCAGGTGGGTTTGGGTACAGGTAGCTCAACCACTACGGTAGGTTGGTAGAGTAGGAGACAGCAGGGGAAGAAGAGGACGGGGGTTAGGGAGGGTCGTAGTCCCAGAAAAGGTCACTCAGTTGAGAAGGGTAGTCCACCGATTTCATAATCTCAAAGTCGAAGTTGTAGTCAGAGAGGTTACTTGTGGGTCCTGACTAGAGGAAATCCTCCCTGACCAACCTAGAGGAACTTTCGTGGATAAGACACCACGAGTCGGAAGAATACCGGGTTGAGAATTAGACGAGAACTGATGACCTTTCGGCGTCAAGACTGATATGTCTAGAAATAACCGTTTCACTACAGAGACGAAAAATTATACCACAAATTCAAACAGTATTGAAAAGAAGGTTCTTCGTTCTCAGACAATGGAAGCACTGATGTCAGTAACAGACGTCACTAAAACCTCAGGTTCTTTTATCTTAGACAGTGACAAAAGTGAAAAGGGGGTAGATAAACGGTACGTCACTACACTGGTCTAAGGCACTACAATCAAAAAACTTAAAACTCAACATTCGGTCGAAAAAGTGAGAGGAGAAAGTGGGAAAAGTTCTATAAGAAATCAAGGAGAAAGAAAATACGGTCGTCTCACCATAATAGACGTATAGACTCCAACAACTCTAAAGAGGACCGTTAGAACTCAGGTCGATCACTCAGAGGTTCGGGTCGTAAAGAGTACTACATGAGACGTATATTCAATTTATTCGTTCCACTTTTATACGTAGAAACTGTATGTGGAAAGGGTCAAAACTTGGTCAGGTAGTAAGGTACAGGTCAAGATTGACAACGAAGAACTGGACGTATGTCCAAAGAGTCCTCTGTCCACTGCACCAGACAACATACTTTTGACATATTTAGAATTAAAACAACTTGACCAAGTATCCAGATGATATACGAAGACGAAAGGATAGATGAGTAGGATAATTAAATCCTAGTAAATGATGAATTGAAGGTTAATCTAGAATTAATGGATGAATTTATATTAACTTTATATATCACCTTGATATGTATTTAAACAAGACATAAATGGTTCAGAGAACATTTACACAATAGTAAAAGTATCGAATTTTTTATTTTTTTCTTTCTTCTAAGGGAGTTTTTTTCACTACGTTTAATTTTCACGTTACTCCATAGTGGTGTATCGTTAGTCTTACCGGTAGTACTTTTGCAGATGTTAATTACTCACTATATCTCTTACACCTCTTTCCCCTTGGGAGGATGTGCCAAGCACCTTTACAGTTAACCATGTCGGTGACACTCCTGTCATACCGTAAAAGAATCATTTGATCTTTATCTCAATGGTTACACTCTACCATAGAGTGACATCGAACAACAAACAAATAAGTAAACGTTTATAAAAGAAGGGGAGTCATCCGACAGAAATTAGAAGTAGACGTCTATCTACCTATTCCTACACTACACATATATGTTACTTTATGATGGGTCGGTATTTTTACTTACTTTATTACAATAAACATCGTTGTATCTTATTAAATCTCTAATAGTATGATTCAATTCATTCTTTCTCTTTCTGTTTACGACATAATATAGTGAATATACACTTTAGATTATAAACTGGGTTTACTTAAGTAAATTTTTTTTTTTTGTCTTTATCTGAGTGTCTGTATCTTTCGTTTAAATACTAATGGTTTCCTCTTTTTCTTACTTCCTCCGTATTTATTCCTAAAGTTCTAATCGTCTATGTACGATGTTGTATATTTAGTCTCCTTTTTGTTCCAGGATTTACCGTTGGGTGAGGTCGTGAGAACGGATCTTTTAGGGTACCTGCCTCCTCGGTCCACAGGTACCCCAGCGTTTCTCAGCCTGTGCTGACTCGCTGAAGTGAAGTGACATATCGTGTCCCTTGGTATAAACTGCGGAATATTGTTTGATATTACCTTTTCTAATACTTTTTCTTATATATATATATTGACGTGGTGAAACAAACCATGTTCTTTGATTGTGTTATTCTTTATACAAGACCGAAGTTTATCTTTCCCTTACTTAAGGACAGTCGATTGTCTCTTACGAGTGATTTGATTTTGACATTTTGGCATAATTAAAAGACTGGGAATATACGAGGTAAGTCATTTGTGTCTAATAGATGTTTCACATTCTAACATACTCCGGTGTCAGTCTCCATCTCTTTCTGTGACGAAGTATATACTCTCAGCGTTTTAAGAAGGACTCATCAATACTGATCCAATCAGTATGAAATATTTTTAACGTAAAACTATATAAAAAATCATATCACTAAAAAAAGGATCCATCACAACACGTCGAGGCACTAAGTATAAAGAAAAGTAAGAATTCACATCTAGATTTACCGATAATCAGATATTACAATTGATTAACGGAAAGATATGAACTTTTCTTTATAAATATTTACGGATTCTTTAGTTTTACGTGTACTGTAGACAACGAGTGTCGGTCTTGCAATGAGTAAATGAAAATAACAAGTTTTATTAAATGTAAACTGCATTCCTGTTAATTGGTGTGTGTTGTACTTTCTATTAGTGTGTTAATTTACAAAAAGTATCGTGGTCTTGTGAAATTTTTATAATGACGTCTTTCAACCAAGTGTAACACTCTCGTTGACATTCTTTTATCATGTTTTCCACTAAAATTCAAAAATTTTTACAGAAAAAAGTCCACACTCTTATTCGAATACTAATCTTCCTTTTATTGTTGTAAAAAAAACAACGTTGTGGTCGTAAATAAAAATTTAGAATAGAGGATAAAAATTTCATACAAAAACTTTCTTTTTAACTAAGAATAACTCGAGGATTACAAACCTTCTTACTCCTATTGTGTATTCAGTATTGGTACTCAATATAATCAAGTCGAAGATATGACAACCCTTCGAACGGTGAGACGGCCCTTTAACTGTAAGGCTAGATAAATGTTGGACCGACAGTATTCTCTGATAAACCTTCTGTCACAACTCGGAGAATGAGTCCACAAACACCTATTGTCACCCTCCGCCATCAGCGTCCCACGTTCCCCTATCAGGGACCCCTCCTCTGTTGACTGAAGCCTTCGTAGGCAATCCCTTGTTCGTTCTCGTCGACCAAATCGGACGAGCGTCAGTCTGAATAAGAGGTAAAATACAAATTTTTTTTCAAATGTATATATATATGTTTTTTTTTTAGAAATCTCTATCACTGGAGCATCAGAAATGACTGTTGTGGTCGCGACTGAGAATTGGGGTCGTAACAGTTTATATTTGGTATCAGTGACACTAGAAGTCTCCCTTTTCCCGTCTTCGAGTCGGGTGAGTAAATCCGTCCTACTGGCGTTGAGACCTAGGTCGCGATCAGTACACTGTTTTAGGTCGCCTGTCCTCGTAGTATAATGAGTCGCTCTTATAAAATCGAGTCTCTCTCACTGTACTAAGTCCGTCACAGGTTGAGAGCCTTGAAAACGGACTCACTAATCCTCTCTCCGTCTATGAGAAACCGTAATCTTAGTGACTTCGCTGAGCGTTTCGAGTCTCGCGTCTCTTAGTGGTTCTGCTTAGTAAAACGAATCCTTTCCTCGGCTCGGTTTTCTCTTCCTTTGCCTCGACAAGCCGTCTCTTTCTAATTATTACTACTTCAGTGACCTCGACGACCTCGGTTGGTGCCCACTATTAAAAGAGGGATTAAACGCTGTCAAAGAGAGGAACTAGCTTGACTTCGGTCCGAGGCGACTCGGGAAAGACCTAATCCGGAGTTAGAACCGGATATTTCAACAAAAAAAAACAATTATCGATTCCGGAGTAAGGATCCTACTGGGATTAAGGGGAATCTCCCAGACAACTATTTTGTTCCAACGGGAGATTTAAATGACAAACACGGGTTCCAACGGTTGGGGACTTCTCTCACGGATAGAGACTCAAAGCCGTCTTCCAATCCCCGGATTATATCTGCCTGTGGTCAATCTTTTGTGTCTACGTAAAGTGTACCTGGTTTCGGATATCCCAACAAAAAACATCACAAAATGAAGGGACTGAGATGGTTCGAGACGAGGGGTGAAGGGTGAGGAGGTAAGGGGGAAATTTTAGAGGTCCGTTGGGATACGTTTATTTTCAACTTAAGTCAAGTGTGATATGAAAAAAAATTAACGTTATCGTATAATGACTAATTTGACACGGGAATGACGAAATTGACAAGAAACCGTATCAAATGAAATAAAAGAGAATGTGACCGAATGTCATCGATTATTGGATTGTCCATCGTATAACTCAAAACAACGAGGTAGCAAAAGTTTGTTTTTATTAGTATCAATTAAATAAGACCAGTAATGGATCTCGAACTGGAGGGAAGAGGTACACGGTTGCGAGTATAAAACATTTCTGCTACTACTTCTAGGGTAACACTCCGTCTAGAAGGTGTTTCTAAGGAGAGATCCTCTTTCGTGCGTATTTGAAACAAACTATCAATGAGATTAAACTAGGAACAATTATTCAAGTCACAACAAAAATGACACCTCTTTCTCCTTAGTCTCTACCCGTCCTTTGTGTTTCGTCTCCTTACTGTATATCCGATCCGTCGTACTTAAATTTTATAAATTGGCTCTGGGGTTTCTCAACCTCCCTTCCTTCTTTTGTACTATCCTTCTATATTTCTTCCTTTGGCCCGGAAAAAACATAATCACCTCTTAGTTTTCGAACATTAATAAAATTTAACTTCACTTTTGCTTCCCGAATTACTCACAACATTCTTACCCTCATGTGTTTAACAAACGTCTTCTCTTCACATCCAAGACAAAACTAGGTGTTCCAGACTTGTTCTTCCTCCGATTACCTTTAAACCTATATCAAATGAATAATTATCATCGATAAGATTGTGTTCGATTTCGAATACGAGAAAGAGTTGAGACTAGTACAAAAATTATAAAACTTCGACATTAGAAGAAACGAACCTCACTCCTGTTGAATCAAAATTGACAATGGTACTAACTCTAATGACAACGTTCGTCAAAACAAGGAAACTATATGTTATGAATTTACATCGATAACTGGATGTCCAAGCTATCTGAATTTTTTAATGAGTCTATTAGTTATGGGTAAGGACGTTTACATGAGACATAGTCGTGTCGTCCCTCAGAGATAAAGATACTTTTAATATACAACTTTATTTATTACGATTAGAAGTCTTCTGGTTACCAAAGATTTTCACTATTCCCCTAACGTATCTTACCCTTACGGAAAATCTCGGTATCGAAAGTTTGTCCTAACGAGTAACCTTAGTTGTCCCTACAAAAATATTTTTTTAGATCGTGGGGATTAAATTTTTAGACTACAGACCATGGGGGAGGTCTCTAAGACTAGATTAACAAGATTTTAATTTCAATACCCAAATTTTTCTTTTATGGAGGAGTCTTCCCAGATTATACGTAGGTTCAACTTTTAATGAGAAAACTCTCGGGTCAAGTCCCTGTTCAAACATACGCAACTCTCAGAGGTTCCATCAACGTATTGTAAGCTCTTAATGTCCAACTTACAACCATTGTGTGTATAGGAGATTTTTGATTTTCGAGAGACTACTCGATTTAATTTGAGACTACTCAATAACCTTAAATTCGATATAAATATTATAAATGGATCGTTTTTACACTTTTTGAAGAATTACTTGAAACCTTTTTTTGTACGTTGGTGACGTTCAACACCCTCATGAACATATAATAATTAAACTAAATCGTTTGTAAGGGAATACTTTCGATAAAATTTATGTAATATGTCGAATTTCACACAAAGGTTAAAAATCCATTTAACGACGTTAACTCTTTTAACATTACATACAATTCAACTTAATTAAACATTTAAAAATGTTTTCATGAACTATCAAAAAACAAAAAAAAAAATTCTATTTCTACGCTCGATCAAAAGTCTAAACAGGTAATAAGACCTTTAATACCGATCAAAACAAAAGTATTCCCCCAAAAATTCTAAATAAAACGAACAGGAACATCTATTAACTTTAACGAACATTCTATATAAATTGACAATGTTTAATAAGAAAACTCTTATATACATAGGGGACTCCTATTTTTATAAAATAACAGTTCATTTGACATTAAAACATTTTTAAAAGTTTTTTGTCGGATTTTAGTAGTGGAACAGTTTATTCTATAATCCTCATAAAATTATTTGTATAATAAATAATCGTTCACGATCCTCTTCCGTTACCGTGGGGTGAGGTTTTGAGAACGGACTGTTTAGGGTACCTGCCTCCTCGGACCATCCGACGTCAGGTACCCCAGCGATCCTCAGTCTGTGTTGACTCGCTGAAGTGAAAGTGAAAAGTGAAAGTACGTAACCTCTTCCTTTGCCGTTGGGTGAGGTCACAAGAACGGACCTCTTAGGGTCCCTACCCCCTCGGACCACCCGACGGTAGATACCCCAGTACGTCTCAGCTTGTGCTGACTTCGTTGAATCGTCGTCGTCCTTTTAAAAATACTGATAGTCAAGTCAAGTCAGCGAGTCAGCACAGACTGACAAACGCTGGGGTACTTAGCGTCGTGCGGTCCGGAGGGACAGGTAGTGGTTGAGGGCCTCAACTGAGTCTGAGTTCAGGTAACTCAGGTACTACGGTAGGTCGGCAAAGTAGGAGCCAGTAGGGGAAGAGGAGGACGGGGGTTAGGGAGGGTCGTAGTCTCAGAAAAGGTTACTCAGTTGAGAAGTGTGCTCCACCGGTTTCATGACCTCGAAGTCGAAATCGTAGTAAGGAAGGTTTCTTTAGGGTCCCGACTAGAGGAAGTCTTACCTGACCAACCTAGAGGAACGTCAGGTTCCCTGAGAGTTCTCAGAAAAGGTTGTGGTGTCAAGTTTTCAAATACTGATATTTGATTTTAGTTATTATAGACCATGATTTGGTCCATAAATTTGAAACTTATAAATTTGAAATAGTAAATTTTTGATACATCGTTAAATTCTCAATACGTGTATTATTATTTATAATAAACAAAGTTTTAGGAATCAACACCTATTTCTGAATACGTGTATTATTATTTATAATAAACAAAGTTTCAGGAATCAACACCTATTTCTGAATCAACACCTATTTAAGAAGTATCTTCATCTTAACAACTTAGTTTCTTTTATATAATAAAATTAAAACTTCCTGTAATGACTTAATATGATGTATTTCAAATTAGATTAATTGTAGGTTGGGGTTCATACACTCTTATACACACATATACAAGTGGGGTGGCGGAAAATCGTATTTGTAATTAGACTCTCTATGCTTAATATAAAATACTTTGAAAGTTACGTGACTAAGTATTCACACAATTCGTACAAAAGTTTATAAAACTTCAATAAAAAGAAAAAACATTCAAACAACTAACATTGTAAATGGTCGACGAAACATTATCATATAAAAATAGTGTGACTAAATATGTTTCCGAAACGTAAAAATTATTATAAGATATCATGTACTCACATGTACACATATACACGGAAAGAAAGTACAATATTCATACAAAAGGACCAAACAACAAACTAAACCGGAGAAACCATAAAATTCTTTATGTTTTAAATTTCTTAATCCATTAATTCAAATACTAAATAAAAATAATGTTAAATTAAAATATATAAATATCCTTTCGAAAAGAGTAAGACTTTAATAATACTATTATTAGGGACACGAAAGTGGATGAAACTTATAAATTAATTTTACCTTTTAAAGGATTTGTTTATGTAATGGTTTTAAAATTTTACTTCTTTATCATTAAAACCAATCAAATATAGGTTACTTATCTTGACTCATAAGGTTTCATTTTTATTTTTGGGTCTATAGTAGTGAGACTTAAAGTTTTTCCCTTTTTAGTCAGGTCGACTTTGGATCTGCAATATGAAGACCGGAAAACGTGACACTCTCCTATTTGGGAAGAAAAATACTCGGTAGTGTAGACGACTTCAACTTGTCAAGATACTTCTGGACGTGGAAGATCTTGCTTGTGGGTTTTTTCTACAAGAAAAGTAGTATACCCTGACCTTACTTTTTCATCCTTTATTTATGGACCTCGTTGTAATTTTCTACGAATGAGGAACCTTCTTTTCCATACTGGTTGGATCTGTCGTATAATTTTTCGTCTCTGTAATTGAAACAGTTGTTTCCAGGGAGATCAGTTCCGATAGCAAAAAGGTCACCAGTACATACCTACACTCTCAACCTGACACTTCTTCCGACTCGTGGCTTCTTGACTACGAAAACTTGACACCACAACCTCTTCTGAGAACTCTCAGGGAACCTGACGTTCCTCTAGGTTGGTCAGGTAAGACTTCCTCTAATCGGGACCCACAAGAAACCTTCCTTACCACGATTTCGACTTCGAGGTCATGAAACCGGTGGAGCACGCTTCTCGACTGAGTAACCTTTTCTGAAACTACGACCCTCACTAACCCCCGTCCTCCTCTTCCCCTACTGTCTCCTACTCTACCGACTGCACTCAGACTCACTTGAGGCCCTCAACCACTACCTGTCCCTCCGGACCGCACGACGTTAAGTACCCCAGCGTTTCTCAGCCTGTGTTCACTCGTTGACTTGACTTGACTTGACTACCTACACTCTGAACCTCACATTTCTTTCGACTCGTGTCTTCTTAACTACGAAAACTTGACAACACAACCTCTTCTGAGAACTCTCAGGGAACCTGCCGTTCCTTTAGGTTGATCAGGTAGGATTTCCTCTAGTCAGGACCCACCGTAGTGGTTGAGTTTCCTGTACCCAAACCCATTTGAGACCGTCGACCACTACCTGTCCCTCCGTACCGCACAACGCCAAGTACCCCAGTGTCTCTCAGTCTATACTGACTCACTGACTTGACTTGACTTGATGTAGACCAGATAACGTTTTACCGATTCACTTCAGCGAGTCAGCACAGGCTGAGAAACGCTGGGGCGCCTGACATCGGATGGTCCGAGGAGGCAGGTACCCTAAGAGGTCCGTTCTTATGACCTCACCCAATGGTAAAGGAAAAGGTCCCCCAGAAGGGGCCCTTCTGGGTCTCTAGCTTGGGCCCAGAGGGTGTAACCTCCGTCTGTGAAATTGGAGACTCGGTGGTCCCTTCGGAAGATCCTTTAACGTTTTACCGATCCCCCATACTTTTTCCGACCACTGAATTAGGTTCCTAGTTCTCTTCAGTATGTCTACAATTCAATTCGTAAACCTGGAAATTTGACTAGCCGATCTTTATTGTAAAAATTTCTGTCTCCGTTGGTATTTCTACGTCTAATTATCACCGTTCCTATGTACGACATTCGGGGTGGAAACCCTGAGGAACGGGAGAGAGTCACAGATGCCACTCTCGAAACATGAAGGGAAGATAAATCATTTAGGATAAGAAAACGATGACACTCACAAACGTACAAACACTTCAAGTAGGAAACCAAGGTCCTTATTCTTGAACCTAATAAAGATATCTTCTCGAGTTTCTATAACAATTCACATAGGGAAGTCCGTCTTGGTCCTGGGACAGGGTTCTGACGTGATAAAGAACTGACGAAAAGGGAACAGAGACATGGGAGAGGAAAGGGATTAATTGTTGACAAACTTAGACGGGAAACCTTGAGGTCCTTCCAGTACCTCCGAGTTTGGATAAAAGATGTCTGTTCTTTACCCCTTGTACCTTTCCGAAAACACGGGTTCCTCAGAGTGTCGTAGGATAAGTCAAGGTTCGGAAACGGTATAAGTCGTGTCGAAAACTAGGAACCTAAGAATCAAAAGAATCTGTAATTCATCGGTAAAACGTTACCTAGTCTACATACCGTAGTGGCTGAGTTACCTGCACTCAAACTCGTTCGAGACCCTCAACCACTACCTGTCTCTTGGTACCGCACGACGGAAGGTACCCCAGCGTTTCTCAGTCTGTACTGACTCACTGACTCGACTTGACTATACCTTGTCTTCAATTAATGATGTGAAAGGACCTAGATTCACGACTATTGAATAGTCTGGTTCCTGTGTAAGGAGACTCTCGGTCCTTAGGTCCTGTTTCCCATATCAAAATCCAATTACCTCTCCCTACAAACAACTTTGTCTGACTCCAGAGTCTCTAGGACGTGACAGACGTATTGTTAAAGATGGAGTCGACACGAAACTGAAGATTCCGCGACGTGTCTCGAAAGAGGTCCCCTATAAGGGTTGGGTCCCTCCGGGCCCATGCTAGGGACCCAACCCTTCTAGGGGACCTCTTCCTTTACCGTTGGGTGAGGTCGTGAGAACGGACCTTTTAGGGTACCTACCTCCTCGGACCACCCGACGTCAGGTACCCCAGCGTTTCACAGTCTGTGCTGACTCACTGATTGTGAGTACGAGTGTCTGGAAAGACTCGACGAGAAGAACCAATTATAGGTGTTAAAGTGAGTTTATTTTAAAAGATAAAGAAAGAATCTAACTGGTTAATCAAAAAGTAGGAAAAAAAAAAAAGTTACAAACGATAGTGACATGCACAGTCTTCAAAGTTAAAGGAGGTCACAGAAACAGAAGGAATATAAACCCAAAGGGTTCTTTGAGGAAAATTTTACCTTATACGAAGTACGTCGAGGGAGTTAAAATTAGGTCATAAAAATATGATAATATGACCTTAGGACAACTACACTAACGTTCCATATTGTGTCAGATACGACAGGTATCCCCGAAGGGACCTCCAAATCGACCATTTCTTAGACGGACGCCATGTCCTCTGGACCCAAGATAGGGACCCAACCCGTCTAGGGGACCTCTTCCCATACCGTTGTGTGAGGTCATAAGAACGGACCTCTTAGGGTACCTGTCTTCTCGGATCTCCCGTACTGACTCATTGATTAGAGTGTGTGTATAATAAATATTAGAATACTAATTATGAAAAAAAAAAGAATTACCTAATCTTACGAATCCTATACTAGAAGTTCTCGCGAATCGAAAAAAGGGGAGATGAAAACATTGTGTTTCTTCCGACTTCATTCTACTTTACTTGATTAATTGGAAGGGAGTACATCCAAACCGGTGCACTACGTTTGTGGACCGAGTGACCTTTTTTGAGACTACGACCCTTTCAAACTCCCGTTCTCTCTTCCCCCGGTGTCTCCTACTCTACCAACCTACCGTAGTGACTGAGTTACCTGTACTCAGACTCGTTTGAGTCCCTCTATCACTTCCTGTCCCTTCGGACCACACGACACCAGGTACCCATGTGTTTGTCAGTCTGTGCTGAATCACTGGCCTGTGGTTGTTGTCCATCCAATTCCGAGACCTCTCAAAGGGAACTCCCGTCCCGAAACAATACTCCTTGTCTTACTAACCTGTATAAATTTTTACCGATGAAAAGGGGAAGAGAGACGGTTTTCGTCCTTCCTCGGAGATAAAAAGTGACTGTTTTGAATGACCTCGTGGACCTCCATTTAAAGTGTTTTCTCCCCCATCTCCCCGCCGTACAGACCCTAGAGTCCCGAAATTTAGACTTCGATCGGGTGTGAGTCGAAGGTCATTGGGTAGTCAACGATGAATTCGTAAGGATGGTCAATGACCGAAATCGACGGAGACGAGGACGATTCGACTCTACAGACATGAGTAAACGGGAAGGTTTAAGGTCTCATCCTCAACCGGGTCAGTAAAGAGAGTACCTAGACTTTTCTCGACAATCATAAGTGAAGAAGTCGAAGTAAGGACAACACTCTAACCCTCCCCGTTGAAGATTCTAGAAATTACCGTTTTATCTTTACTATCGGGTCAAAACAGATTTAACTAAAACCCCAAATTAAAAGTCAAATTAAGGTTATGTAAGAACCTCTTCTCTCCATAAATAACGGGGTCGTATTACGGTTAAAGACCATTTATAAGGAATACTTGAACTTTTCCTATACGTCCTGTGTATAAACATTTTTTGGTGTGTGAAAACCACATCATAAAATGTATAGAGTTATACCGGTACAAATAATAAGTTTCATAAATGCATGAGGGATTTTACATACAAGAAAATTTTTTGACTCACTAATAATGAGAGAGATATCTAAATCCGGTTTTGCATCTGTCTAAAACCTATTATACCCCGGAAAGAAAAAGATCTGTGTTTAAAAATAAATAAAAACCGGAGTACATAAAATTCTGATATGCCATTATCTGTAGTGGACTCTGTCAGCAGAGTAGAAAGATCGTTTAACAGTAGCAAAACTTTATAGAAGTAGGGACTATCACAAAGACCAAGTATGAAATTTCGGGTAAACACATTATACTTACATCAGAAGTTCGAAAGAAAACTATTTATAACCATACAGGAAAAGGGTAAGAAAGCGTAAATAAGTAAGACGTAAAAATATAAAATAGATACACAGGTTTCTGTGTATAGTACCTCAAGGTGAAAAACAAGGGTCGTAACGTAAAAAAAGGAAAATAAACTTCGTATATGAAGTAAATATAACTCGAAGTAATAATTACACAAATTAAAATAAATAAAATAAAAAAAAATATTAAAAAATAATAAAAAAATTAAAATTTTAGAAATTAAGAATGTACGCAAGGGTTTGTACTTGGGGGGAGGGTGGAGGGAGGGGTGTTGTAGAGAGACCCAGTAGGGGTACGTGGTCGGGGTTCGTTCGACGTGGGATGCTTCTACCGTTACTGCTGGGACATACGTTCTGTCCTTTTTTCTGTGTCTACACATATGGTCTGATTACACAAATTAAAATTTACATAATAGAATGACAAGTGAAAACCAAATGTAGGTAAAACAAAAGTAAATACAAGGAGAAAAACCTAACCGAAATTAAAAATTTACTCAAAAATTAAAAAGATGAAAACATCATGTTAAGTCCCTAATATTGTACATAGGAACTAAATGGTTTCAGAATTTTAATAATTATGATAAATGTGTAAACGGTATGGGACTAAATAGACGTTTTACTCATATGAAATTAAGATATTAATATTTCTAGTACTATGTATTAAAAACTTCAAAATATACTAAATTATAAATCGACCTATATGGGTGTATAATGGGAGAAATGTATTTCGACTCAGAAGTAAAAATGTATTAAAAATATCGACTTTATCAGGTAAAAATAAGATGGACACTACTTTAATGTACAAAAACAAACAGACTGTAATAGAAATATTTTAGAAAAAATAGATTTTCAATAAAAATAAATATCTTATAATATCTTAAACTGTGTAAGTTCCTTAATAAGTCAACAAAAGACTAAGGGGAACAAAACCAATTTTACAAAATTTAACAGATATAAAGTATAAAAACCAAACTTGAACACCTAAAGTTTTTAAAACTATTTATATAAAGGGTCTTCTAACCGGTAGTTAACAAGGTAAAATAAAGCGAAATAAAAAAAGAGGCAACGGAAGAAATAGCAGACAATAGAGGAAATATAGTATAGTATATGGTAGAAGAAATCTATGAACTTATCAAATGACCGATAAGAAATGTAAATGTAACTAAAAGACAGATAAGTAGATAACCAAAATTAAACAGAATACATTACATAGTAATGTTATTTAAATCTCAAACATAGTAATAAGGACTGTGATCAAGAAAAAAATTAAAATTCAAATTAGTCTGTGATCATTATTAAATGTCGATAAAGATTCGGATAAGTACCAGAGAAATAGTACACTCAAAATAGTATAAACGACTAAACTTTTTAGGACAACTATAAGAAATTTTTTAACAGTATAAAAGATTGTAAAACTTAAATAATTATTTTCATAGTGTATCAAAAATTTCATTCCGTAGTCATCGAAAGTTACTGAAGGTGAATGATTTCTGTAGGTTGACCCTTAGCCATAAGAAGTGGTTAGAAGGGATCAGTAATAATTTCAAATCATAAAGTGAATTAAGTAAGGATATGAAAAGCTAATAAGACCACTCAAAGAAGGAGTAAGGATACTTAATCTGTCGAATACACGAAATGGAGTACAAAGTAAAACAACAAGAAATATAACAACGAGAACAACAACTACAATAACAACAAACTGACTAATGCACAAAGTACAGAGAACAAACACCTTTTATGGTAGACTATCAAACACTCCTTTTTTTACTTACCATTAGTAAAAATTTATATATAAGTTTTAGACTTATTTTTCAAAATAACATGAGAATTCGAACAACCTATTAAAAGACACGTAGTGAGACCGATTTGTAATAAAAGGGGAGCCATAAAAGTTTCGTAACGAGTAAACGTGGTAAAAGAAGAACTACAAAGAGTACACGTAGACATGAAACCACGGTAAGTAAGAGAAGAAAAGTGGGGTAAAAAAAAAAGGCGACGTTGGGTAAGAAAAATGAAGGAACCGGTATCACCCACAGTGGTTCCGTTATGACAAAAACCAAGTAGGACAGGTCTCTCGTTTGAGGGTTACAAGACGACTTAACTCCCCCCAAATGGACTCAAACCTCCCCTTTATCTTGAAATACCGGATTCTCAAAGTATTCTAGTAAAAGTTAATTAATAGAAGAGAGTCGGGGTCAGGTGACAAGAACGGACTTCTTAGGGTCCCTGCCCCCTCGGACCACCCGACGGCAGATACCCCAGCGTGTCTCAGCCTGTGCTGACTTCGTTGTGTCGTCGTCGTCGTCGTCGTCGTCCTCGTCAGGGTGATACATGACACTGAAGTCGGTAGGGACCACAAAAATCGCGAGTCGAAAAGTGTGAGTAGTCAAACAAAGAACGACTATAAGAAAGAAACCCGCAACTACCATGTCCGTGATTAATTTTCGGGAAACATATTAACTGATAGCATAATCTTCCCTAAGTACTTTCTCTTGAGAATATTGGTACACCTAAGTTTGTTAAATTTTTAGTCTCTAAAAAAAAAAATTTGTCGTAACATATAACATGGAAACGTTGTTTTACGTAATACAGGTTCAAACTCAAAAATAAACTAACAAAAGGAAATGAAATATTCACCAAGAGGAAGTGAAAAGTCTAGAAGTAAGTTTACAGTGATAAACTAGAAGGGACTGTGACAGTGGTTGGGGTAGGGAACGAGATTCAAGATCCTTTAGTTACACAAAAATGTCACTAAAATCTTGAATGGATTTCATTAATTAATATAAAGTGTATGAAGGAAAGCAAATAGTTAGAACAATTTGTGACATACGGTTTGTGTAACTTTTCACAGTCACATTTACATATATCGTTCACGTGGTATCTATAAACCACTTTCTTTTTTACTTACTCATACTTTAAAACATGTGACGTCCTGAATTGTTCACAACTAAATTCTCTTTACCCTTCTTAAAGTGAATAGTGAGGTCTACCTTAAAAGACATTTATAGGGTATAGAGATTATTGATTTCGGATATACATAGTCTAAAACTCCATACACAAGTGTTCTAAGTGATACACTATGGTTAGGAAATAAAAAGTTTTGTGGGAAAGACTCAAGTTAATCATTTATAGTCACGAAGGATAAAGTTAAACATTTATAGTTTAGAATTTTATACTAGGACAGTGTTGAATCCAAAAATTACAATACGATCCAAAAAACCAACCAAAAAAAAAAAAAAATTAGAAAAGTTCATGAGATCCTGTTGTACTCAAGAGAGTACATGGTTGGGTCTTCGTGTTAAACAAAAAAATCTACTGGAAAAAGAAGAGAAATCTTCTTAGTTATAGGACGACAAAATGATAAACACTTGAAAATGTGTAATAACATTTAAATAACAATTTTTTATGTTGTTTTCTTTCCAGGGAGTTTCCTGATCTTTTCTTTTTAACTTTCGAAATTTCGTAGTCTCGCTTTATGTATAAAGTACAGTAGCACCATTCACGACGTAATATAATCGTTAAATCGATATCCTAGTCACTGAAAGGACAGGAAATAACTTAAAGATTATAGTATTCTTTCAATGATTACACTATTTTCAGAATTTCATAATGACTGAAAGATAGTACGAAAACTTCACTTAAAAATATCATAATCGTTTTTGTCTCAAAGTCTTATGGTATATTTGACTGGTTTTACTATTATTTTTTTCGAGTTTTTTTAGTTATTATGTCAAATAAGTCGACTAGATAAACTTCGAAGAGTATAAAGTAAAAGTCTAGAAAGAGAGAATCACCGAGAACGAGTAACTATTCTTCTCTTCAACGTTTTAGGGTTGAAGGAGACTTTGTTGTAGATCAAAAGTTATCTAATAGAACGGCTCTCTTCTGACTCTTAACGATCATCAGAATAAACGTCTTTTCTTACTACTTCATAAACGTCGTGTCAGTTATAATGACGGTCGAAATTTTCTATGGACTGTTTTTATTTCAGATGACTCACATATACATACAGAACATGTATACCTTTTAAAGTCAAAACTGTCTTACAGAACATAATAAAAGATATTTATATTTTAACTTATAATTTTTATCCCGTTTTACAAATGCAAAGAACTCAGGAACTATGTGTTTCATGAACAATGAGAAATGGTGCATAAGTCACAATGATTACATTTAGGTAATATCAACAAATATTATTTTTATATTACATTTACCTGGTGTTTCTGTCTAAAATTTTTGTGTGTGTAAGTTTAATAAAAACCATCCAGTCGACAAGGAATCGTCCTTAAGATATAATAAACTTTTTTCTTTTAAGAATTTTAAACAAACGAATAACTCCTAAAAATATGAGAGAGTTTTTAACGATGAAACCTAATGAATGACAACTCACGATGAACAGGTTTGTTAAAGGAAAACGTAAGTGACGTATTAATTTGCGGTTTTTACAAACCTTCTATTATAAAAAATTTTCATTGAAGATCTTTTTTAATATTTTGAAGTCAAGGTATTGAAACCCTTTTATAGTGTTTTTAATAAGTACAAGGGAACTAAACAAAGTCACAATCGGGTGTTCATCTGTAACTACTGTGACCACTTTACTCATCTTTATGGATAATAAAAGAACTGAGGAAACAATGAAATACAAAGAAAAAGTGATAGATATTTGGTAGTCCAACTAAAATTTAGAAGATGTTTTAACCAAAATTTGATATAAATAAACGAAACACGTGGAGAGAACCCTGATACTTTGAAAGTGGAATTCTAGATATAATCTTGAACTACCAAAAAGGTGTTAAGAAACCTTTAATTATCAAACGTAAACTAATTCTCTTACTCCTAACACTTCTAACGGTTTTATAGATAAGATCATTTAGAACTCAGTTCCTGAACGTAAGGAAGGCGAGAACGGTAGAGGTCAAGGAAACTCGGAAATACCTCACGAGTGTGACACGAATAGGACGATACGTGTGAGCAAAAAGGAATGATGTCCCATTTGATATCACCCTTTTAAGAGATGTCTGGTACTGTAAACCTTGTATTAGGTTACACTGGGTTCTTGACACCTTCGTTAAAATTTTGAGTAGAATTTTTTTGGTTAGGTTAGTAAATAACGATTGGAGTGACAAAGGGGGTCTTTTGACAGAATGACTTACATCAGAAAGTATCAAAACAAGTGTCCCGAACAAATAGACAAGTCTATTTTCAATATCACGGTGTATCCGTTGGACAATTTTTATTTTTAAGGTTTATTGCAGTACCGTTACTGAAGGTCTATTTATAGTGGACTTTGTGAATATCTAATTGTTCAGTCCAAATAATAAGTATTAGTGTTTCTTCTATGAAGAACCACTCGACACCCGTCAGAGTCAAGTCAAGTCAACGAGTCAACACAGGCTGAGAAACACTGGGGCACTTGGCGTCGTACGGTCCGGAGGGACAGGTAGTGGTTGACGGTCTCAAGTGGGTTTGGGTACAGGTGACTCAGCCACTACGGTAGAGTGGTAGATTAGGAGACAGTGACGGAAGAGGAGGACGGAAGTTAGAAAGTGTCGTAGTTCCAGAAAAGTTTACTCAGTCGAAAAGTGTAGACAACCGGCTTCATAACCTCAAAGTCGAAGTTGTAGTCAAGAAGGTTACTTGTGGGTCCTGACTAGAGGAAGTCTTACCTAACCAACCTAAAGGAACGTCAGGTTCCCTGAGGGTTCTCAGAAGAGGTTGTGGTGTCAAGTTTTCGTAGTTAAGAAGTCGTAAGTCGAAAGAAGTGTCAGGTTGAGAGTGTAGGTATGTACTGGTGTCCTTTTTGGTATCGGAACTGATCTACCTGGAAACAACTGTTTCATTACAGAGACGAAAAATTATACGACAGATCCAACCAGTATTGAAAGGAAGGTTCCTCATTCGCAGAAAATTAAAGTACCGACGTTAATGGTAGACGTCACTAAAACCTCGGGGGGTTTTTATTTAGTCGGTGACAAAGGTAACAAATGGGTAGATAAACGGTACTTCACTACCCTGGTCTACGGTACTAGAAGTAAAAGACTTACAACTCCAAATTCGGTTGAAAAAGTGAGAGGAGTCATTATAGTATAACGTACTTAGTTCCGTTCCAAATTCCTTCACCCCTAAACAACGCCTTAACATACTAAAGTTCTTACGGTCACTTCTCGGATTCGATAAGGTAGAATATTTTCTTGAGGTAAAACATTTCCAAGACCCGTTTGTCTGAATCTGAAACCTATAACGGATTTGAACGGGGTGACACGTGCTCGGTTAGTCGGGAATCCAATTTGGAGGACTGATTCAAGTTCTTAAACACTAAATGGAACCTTCATTACTCAATGTAAACACTAAATGGAACCTTCATTACTCAATGTAAACACTAAATGGAACCTTCATTACTCAATGGAAACACTAAATGGAACCTTCATTACTCAATGTAAACACTAAATAGAACCTTCATCACTAAATAGAACCTTCATTACTAAATGGTACCTTTATTCTTTTGGTTAGTCTTGGGTTGTGGATTGGGAAGGTCCCTTCCATTGGTTAATCTACAGAGGGTTGGACCTTTGAGGGCAAAAACTTAAAAAGCGCGCTCTTATGGGATATATTCGTTACATTGGGTCTCAAGCCCCGAGGAGAGGAATCGGCGACGTAGCCACTGTCACCCTCGGGGTCGAGCTCGAACCATTATTTTTGAGAGAACGAAAACGTAGCCTATAGCCGAGGGACCACCAGTAACCCTCTAAAGCGATGAACCCGTATTGTGATCATTTAGACACTAACACATAATAATTTAGAACTCATACCCCTTGCTTCAGATCTGTTCCCGTTACCATTAAATATCTGCTCGACGTCACCCTCTACAAACAATAAAACACGGAACTATTATAAGAACAAAATAATAAACGTAAGTCTGTATTAATTTATCACTATAATAAAAACGAGACTAAGTAGTACCAGTCTCACTGGACAGACTACAACTACAAGAAACTTTAATAAATACAAGTTCTCCTCTGTTAAGTGTGAACCGACACTCACTGTCCTGTCAAGTATCATTATAGTTTCGGGTCGACTATAATTGTCTGTCGAGGACCTACAGTCTCTAGTGAAAAAAGAAAGAGTTATTAGTCGTATAATAACATTATATACATGATCGTTTGTTTTGAAAGTAATTTAAATAAAACCTGAAACGTAGTGTGTGTGTGTGTGTTTTAATGACCTCTGACGGAATCTAAAGACCTTACTAAAAAAAAAAGGGTTTCAATACATATTATGAGTAAAAAAAAAGTTTCATTAGATTACTTAACTATCTCCATCTCTTAGTTTACATTCATTAATACCCTGGAATCAGTGGTATGTACATTTTATTTAGTTAATACGAGAAGTAAAATGATCTTAACACAGTAACGAAAATTGTTGTTGTTTTTTTCCGGTTGTATGTATTTTGTTGAAAGGTACAAAGACTTACTCTGATTGACTGTCAGAAAGTATGATAAAATACTGAATTACGGTCTCTGAAGACTATCGAACTCCGAATTCAAACGACATGAAGATTAACTAATAAGGTCTCTTCTTACTCAAAAGTCTAAGAAGTTACACACTAGTTGACATCGGGGAGCGTCTTTTTACTACAATACCTGTGTTTATAGTAACCCGTGAACATTGACAGGCACACTCACAATGGTCAACGCAACTAATGTCCACGTACTAACTGTTCAGGCCAAGTCTTGTCCCTGAGTCCACACCTTCAAACTAGCAGAGACGTGCTCTTAAGGTAGTGACGTCAGGACAAAACCTTTTCATCTAATTTCAAAGTACTTACACTTTAAACTTCGGTATAAGGATCTTGGGAGTCACTTCCTGGAAAATTGATTAAATTACTTTTACGAGGAACAATACCTGGACTCCTTATTTCAGAATCTTTAACGATTCTCTGACGGATTTCCGTTTTCTTTTCCGACTCGGTGTCACTCTAATAGTAAAGGTGTTCAAATCGAAGTTTTGCCTTAGTCTCTTGGTTATCATTAAAATAAACGAAGCATTTAGATCTTTCTTTGGACTCGATAATACGTCCTATCTTTTGCTGCCAAGAGTCCGTAGGTCCAAGGAATTTCAGGGGTCAAGTCATAGTCGTTCCTCCGACCGAAGGGTCAATAAAGACGGCAAACAGGACGGGTCGGAGGGGGTGGGGTGGGTTTTAATGGTCCATCCTGACTTCGTTTTCACAAGTCTGTCCTCTTCCTTAAATGTCGACTATAACTTACCTTTTTCAATTAACCCATAAAGGATACATTCCGGTGACGACGTTAACGATTGACATAAGACCAGTGTCTTCTTCGGTACACAGATCCATGTACTACTATATCGGGGACAATGACCAGTTAATTCTCTATTGTCGTCTCACCGACACTAAACGGAAAGGTAGACGTCGTTAGACAGTGATTGAGATTTTCGGTGAATAGGATCCTTCTGTTGGGATTTTATTGGACTTCTTAATTCATACTTTATATTTGTCGTTTCCCTCCAAAGTCCGTTCTCAACGGGTCGTTGTTTTAGTCAAACGGTAATAGTGTGTAATAAAGAATACAGAATTTTAATAAAGATAAAGTATCTCACCAACTTCTATTTAGAATAGAATTTAGAAACCTTTTGTTACCCTTTAATAGAAAAGTGTTCATTATGACACAAACTTTATTGAATGTGAAATAATAAGTAGTCTTTTAAAAGTCTAAACGTTTACTCTACCTGTAGGACTAAAGGGTCTGAAGTACAATTTCGTACGTTTGTTTTTGGTTTGGTTCCGTGAGTAAAAGTTGCTCTGAATTGTCGTAGATAATATAGTAAGGTCTAGTAAAGATCCCACTTAATAATGTACAGGAAAAAGAGTATAATTAATTAAATATTTCTTTTAAAGAATGATCAAATTTCTGTTTTCTTGGTTGATTAAATGTATATAACTAGATTAATTTGGAAACCCTTCCATGGCACAGATGAAGGTAAAATGTCTATTCCTTAGAGTAGATATTCTTCACAATCTAATGAACGGTTTCAAGTGTATTGAGTATAAACTTGTGTTAGAGACAAACATTCGATGAAATGTTAAGTCATTCTTATCATATTTTTATATTTATCATATTTTATATATTTAATATTTTGTCATCTTTTTTATATCAGTAGTTCAATTGTGTCCTATTAATATATCAATTAGGGGGAATGTTTGAATATTATTAGTAAGGGTCAACTATGTCCTATTTTAGTAAGGGTCAACTATGTCCTGTTAATACATCAATTAGAGAGATTGTTTACAAATACACTTATTATATATAACCTTTTCTTCGGTTAGTTTCACTGAATACCTCCTTTGAGGTTTAAACAGATACTATAAAGTAAACAAACAAATTCCCAAATAAACAGTCACAATCATTTATTATCAAATGTCCTCCAATAGTATCCTCATCAAATAATTGTTATACTAATATCATCAAAGGTTACAAAATCTGGTATTATGTTTTTATGATTTGTTTTCTTCTTAATATAATCTTCGAATCAACTTAAGTTATATCAACCAAAAATACTTATCTTTTCTGATCTTTTGAATAGAAGGAGAGGAGAACTAATAGAATTTTTTATAAAGGGGAATTTTTTAAACTAATTTTGGTTCTAGAATATAAGGTACTCTGTACCATACGATAATACACAAAAGTAATAGAAGAGTTACATTTGTAAGTTCATATAGTACTGATACTTTTATTAAAAGTCTCATCTTCATTGATTAGTACTAGAAGGAAAAATTTTTACAGATACCCAAGATTCTCTGTCAATGAGAAGTATCTCGAATTTTCAAGAGTATAAGTAAAAGTTCTTTTTTAATTTACGGTAACTTCGAACTTTGGGTTTGTAAAGAAACGATTTTTTTTAACAAACTTTTTGACTGTCGATATTTTTATTCTCTTTTTCTTGTAAATTATGGATTCTAGTATATTAGGATAGTTTGAGAAGTTGTTTTATTGTATCAGAAGAGAAAACGATAAAAGAGAGTCTAAACATGCGAAATGTAACGAAATTACCAACTTTTTACGAACCATTTAAAGAGAAGTCCTTTAGACAAAGTTAGAAGTTTAAATGTAAACTGTAAATTTTGATAGTAATGTTAAGAGTAGTGACTACGTATAGTACTCAATGTGATAAAATAAATGAAATCGAAGTACGTATACTCTTGTACGACAATTTAAATTTTATGGTTCAAATGTCAACAAGAAGGTAGAGTAGTCCACTCGATAAACTTCGTTTTGAGGGACAGTTGTTGTACACTATGTATCTAAACTACTCTCACAAAAAGTCAATTCAATGATAACCTAATATCAAAAGTTAAATTGTAAAGTTTTATAAATATTATAAAGTATTGTAAGACCAAAGTAAACTCTAGTAAACCGAAAACATACTATACCCTTTCAATCGTGAATAAAAACAGACCTCCATTAACAAAAAACCTTTTTTTTCTACCGCGACGATTACGTTTTTTAACGGAGACCTTCACCTGTGTATTTTGATGAGTATGTCGTTGTACTTGTCATTTTATGAACTATAATCACCGACCACTGTCATAAAAATTCCTTTGAGGAACATATATCTTTCCCTTTTATCATTGATGTGTTAATTAATAGAATTTATAACTATCACATAAAGACCAGTCAAGTATCGTTTAAATACACCGTTTATTAGGTGGTCATAAACGTTTTAATTTAACTATAATAATAGAGTTGACGTCAGTTTTAGGGGTTTGATGATATTCTAAAGGTTTTATACATTTTCCGAAGGAACTACTCTATCCAGCCTGTATAAAACTTGTCTGTACAAGTTTCAGAACTCTATACGAATCATACACTCCTGGGATACGGTCAGTTCGTCTAACAGAAAGAGGGTGTTCTAGAACTAGAGATGACTTGGACCGGACGGAGAACTCTTTAGACATACGTCCGGTCCTTCGTTGTCAATCTGACCTGTACCTTGTTGTCTGACCAAGGTTTATCCTTTTCCTCACGCAGTTCCGACCTATAACAGTGGGACGAATAAATTGAATATACGTCTCATGTAGTAATCTTTGTGACCCGACCTTCTTCGTGTTCGACCTTAGTTCTAACGGCCCTCTTTATAGTTAGTGGAGTCTATACGTATACTGTGGTGGGAATACCGTCTTTCCCTTCTCCTTGATTTTTCGGAGAACTACTTTCACTTTCTCCTCTCACTTTTTCAACCGAATTTCGAGTTGTAAGTCTTTTGCTTCTAGTACCGTAGGCCAGGGTAGTGAAGTACCGTTTATCTACCCCTTTCTCCCCTTTGTCACAGTCTGAAATAAAAACCCCCGAGGTCTTAGTGACGTCTACCACTGACGTCGGTACTTTAATTTTCTACGAATGAGGCACCTTCTTTTCAATACTGGTTGGATCTCTCGTATAACTTTTCGTCTCTGTAATGAAACGGTTGTTTCCAGACAGATCAGTTCCGATACCAAAAAGGACACTACTACATACCTACACTCTCAACCTGACGCTTCTTCCGACTCACGGCTTCTTAACTACGAAACCTTGACACCACAACCTCTTCTGAGAACTCTCAGGGAACCTGACGTTCCTCTAGGTTGGTCAGGTAAGACTTCCTCTAGTCGGGACCCTAAAGAAACCTTCCTTACTACGATTTCAACTTCGAGGTCGTGAAACCTGTGGAGTACACTTCTCAACTAGTAACCTTTTCTGAGACTACGACCCTCCCTAACCCCCGTCCTCTTCTTCCCCTACTGGGTCCTACTCTACCGCACGACGCTAAGTACCCCAGCGTCTCAGCCTGTGCTGACTCACTGACTTAACTTGACTTGACTTGACTTCTAATAAGGACGTTCAGGACGAATTCCTCATTAGACAGTCCAGAGGGTGTAGTTCTTCACAAAGTTAGAATTGGACTTCTTAGAGGTTCCTCTCTAATCCAGAGGTTCCTCTAGGTTGGTTAGGTAGGATTTCCTCTAGTCAGGACTTATAAGTAACCTTCCTGACTACGACTTCGACTTTGAGGTTATGAAACCGGTGGACTATGTTTCTTGACTGAGTAACCTTTTCTGGGACTACGACCCTTTCTAACTTCCGTCCTCTTCCCCTACTGTCTCCGACTCTGCCAACCTACCGTAGTGGTTGAGTTATCTGTACTCAAACTCANTCAGGGAACCTGACGTTCCTCTAGGTTGGTCAGGTAAGACTTCCTCTAGTTGGGACCCTAAAGAAACCTTCCTTACTACGATTTCAACTTCGAGGTCGTGAAACCTGTGGAGTACGTTTCTCAACTAGTAACCTTTTCTGAGACTACGACCCTCCCTAACCCCCGTCCTCTTCTTCCCCTACTGGGTCCTACTCTACCGCACGACGCTAAGTACCCCAGCGTCTCAGCCTGTGCTGACTCACTGACTTAACTTGACTTGACTTGACTTCTAATAAGGATGTTCATGACGAATTCCTCATTAGACAGTCCAGAGGGTGTAGTTCTTCACAAATTTAGAATTGGACTTCTTAGAGGTTCCTCTCTAATCCAGAGGTTCCTCTAGGTTGGTTAGGTAGGATTTCCTATAGTCAGGACTTATAAGTAACCTTCCTGACTACGACTTCGACTTTGAGGTTATGAAACCGGTGGACTATGTTTCTTGACTGAGTAACCTTTTCTGGGTCTACGACCCTTTCTAACTTCCGTCCTCTTCCCCTACTGTCTCCGACTCTGCCAACCTACCGTAGTGGTTGAGTTATCTGTACTCAAACTCATTTGAGGTCCTCTACCACTATCTGTCCCTCCGGACCGCACGACGTCGGGTATCCCAGTGTTTCTCAGCCTGTACTGACTCGTTGACTTGACTTGACTCGATCTTAGATTTCTTTATGAATTGACAGAATCATTCTACTACACTATCGTTATTATCAAAAAATAGGTTTGTTTAAGTGACACATTTCAACATACACATATAGTATTGTTTTGTTTTAACACACACACGAACATAGAGTAAACACTGGGTTCATTCGTTAAGGATTCTTAGGAAAATTCCATTATTGTTATACATGATTTTATACTTGACTTTCTTTTTATAAGGGTGTATCTATTTAAATACGAAAGGAAACTTTCCATCTGATGTAAACTGAACGAATCTGACTTATAGTCCAGACCGTGTTAATAAAGTAGTAAATTTGACGGAGATTTAACTGATTAAATTTTTTTTTAGTGACATCCATTTCACCCCTTCGATATAAGGAAATTTTTTACCGAACACTTTATTGTACCTTGTAACGTCGTTGTTCTCTTGTACTATGACAAGAGTACCCCTATTGCGGTTCAAGTCAAAGTGATCTTTCAGTTTTTAGTGTTGTTCCCTTTAATTACAAGATGATATTTTGAAATGGTTTCATGAACATGGAACTCTCAGTGTGGTTTATGTAAACTAGTTTACATTCATTTGTCTAAAGTAGTCATAATTAACAAAGGATGGACTTCCTTTCTGAACTCCTTCTATAGTCCTCCTAGAAAACTTTAAGTTCAAATTTCCTTCTCTAAAAAAAAGGGAGACTTCACCCCAAAACTTGTGACCTTTTTTAACACAAATGAATGATATAGTCAACTTAATAACGAAATAATACACGTGTTATATACTTTTGGGATAAATAATTTTGTTTATAACACGTTATAAAGAAGTAAACTTACATTTATAACGATAATTATGTACACGTATAGGTTGTGATATACATAGACATCCATTTACACAAACATATTTACAGAAACACACACTCACATATAAAAGGTCAAAGGTACATCTTGTGCCACTCTTTATTTCAGAAAAAGAGGACCATCACCGTATGAACGAGGGTCACATATTCTCACGGGTTTATAGGACTTAAAGAGAAAAACGGTACCTACGGAACCACAAACGTGTTTCTTTTCGATTCTCAATGATAAAATAAGTTGAAAAATTGAAGACGTTTCTAGGAGTTTGTTTAAAATTTTTGTAAGTAAAAGAAAGATAAAATGAAGTATAAAAATTACACAAAACCCAAAAAAAACGGGACATTCAATTATTGACAGACAACAATAAATATGAACGTAACGGAACTACGAGAAACCATCAAATAATACAAACTATCTCTATAGTCAACTAAAGAATTAATTCTATTCTAAGTATTTTCACTGAATTTCTTTTAATGTTGATCTAAGTTTGAATATAATAATAATCTACAAATCTTATAATACATTAATAGAATCTTTATATTATAATTTTACATTATTAAATAATTTTATAATTTATATTAATGGTGAACTTTATTAGTATTATTTTACTTTTATGTTTTTTATTTACTATGATAAAAACGTAAGGAGTTCTCTAAATTTAGATGGTTTTCACTTCTATATTCGTTGTTTTTGTTACTTTTGTAATTTTACTTTTTCGTTTTGTAGAGTCCCCGTATACAATAAAAAAGACAACAATTCTTAAGACAATAAAGATACGGAATTATAATGAAAGAGTGGAATTTAAACAAATAGTAAAAATAACTTCATATAAACTAATGTTGTAGTACAATCGAAATCCGCATGTCTGTGTGTGTGGTCGAAAGTAAAGTACTGGGGAAGTCACGGGTCCCTTCTTGGGACTGTTACCTAAGTGTCCCGGTATACAAGGACATTTAAAACCACTTCGTTCTATGAAATTGGGGTCGAATTTTGGTGACAAAGAAAGGTGAGATTGAAGGGGACTCAGAATGAAGAGAAACTTAGTACCACACAACGCCGTGTCACTTTTGACAAACCTAGGTCGATTCACTTTCAAAACCTTTTATAAATCAAACTTAAAAATTTTCTATATTAATCCATCAAGGGTAAAGAAAACATGTCCCAATTCAATAAAGATCCACGGGTGACATCCATATTCAAGATCTTTGTCAAGAGGACGCCGGGTGTCACGACTTACGTATCGTAACATAACACAGAGTTTCCAGATCCTCCAAACCACCCTACCTATTCAGGACACCACGGACCGTATGTTTCACATCCTATCATCCGCTCCCGACTTACCCTCGGTCTTTAGTCAGACACGTTTGATGAAGGGTTGTAGTTAACATATTTTAAACCGAATGTGGTTTAAATAGTTGTGACTCAGTTTTGACTTCAAGGAAGGACACCCCATGTATTCATATTTACGAGGTATATCAAAAATTGTCCTACAATTTTTACATGCTCTGTGGTTGAACCTAGACATAATTTTTATCACATGTACAGATACATACAATAGTGTACAAAATCCACAGGGTTGTCAATTCTTAGCCTCTTCTGTTACCGTGGGGTGAGGTCATGAGAACGGACCTTTCAGAGTACTTGCCTCTTCGGACCACCCGACGTCAGGTACCCCAGCGCTTCTCAGCCTGTGCTGACTCGCTGAAGTAAAAGTGAAAAGTGAAAGTACGTAACCTCTTCCTTTACCGTTGGGTGAGGTCACAAGAACGGACCTCTTAGGGTCCCTGTCCCCTCGGACCACCCGACGGTAGATACCCCAGAGTGTCTCAGCCTGTGCTGACTTCGCTGAATCGTTGTTGTTGTCGTCGTTGTTGTTGTCAACTCTTATTGTTTTTTTTCATGAATGGTCTCTTTTAAAAGTATAGAGGTAAGAGATTCATCTTTTTTTTAACGATTTACAGTAAAGCGTTTACTTTGTCCGTTGGTCCCTAATCGGACGTTCTACAGTCAAGTCAAGTCAGCGAGTCAGCACAGGTTGAGAAACGTTGGGGTGCTTAGCGTCGTGCGGTCCGGAGAGACAGGTAGTGGTTGAGGCCCTCAAGTGAGTGTGAGTGCAGGTAGCTCAGTCACTACGGTAGGTCGGTAGAGTAGGAGCCAGTAGGGGAAGAGGAGGAGGGGCGTTAGGGAGGGTCGTAGTCTCAGAAAACTGAGTCATTCAACCATCAGGATATCAGAAAACCTGTTCGATGTATTCACAAAATTCCGACTAAAAGAAATAATGTTTTTACATCTTTCATTCAATTTTCACTATCGTTTAGATTGAAGACACAAGAGTAATTTATACAAAATAATACAATTTGAGGTCTTTTATATCTTTAGATTTTTTCTATAACATTATGGTTAGTAACAAATTTCTGAAAAATTGTATCATATGGTAAAATAAGGCATAACCCATAGTTTCTTTAGTTTCCTATATTATAAATATCGTTAAATTTAACCTTACACCTTAAGTCTTAATTGTTCCCTAAACTATCTACCTCCTTCTATACTCTTTACATGAATAAAGACCTTTCCCTCAGTGTGGAGCTAAAGAACGAAATGAGGATGCACGAATTAAGAAACAGTTTCACTCTGTGAGGAAAAAGTTTTTCACATGACGTGAGAGTAGAAACTTTTTTTTCTTAGTAAGAGAACGAGAGCTAGAGAGTTAACGACATAAATAGAGACGGTGAGACGTCTCTTTCCATCCTCGTTCCGGGGAACATTCTTAACACGTGTTATCGTTCTAAAGGTCACCAGTGACAAATCTCAAAGATAAAATTGTACATTAATCTCGGTGAACTGTAAAAGAAGTGTATTTTTTTCCTTTATTTAATTTCGATTACTGTGATGTCCTCTTACTACGAAGAGCTTAATCAAGAATTAAAGAGAAAATAGTCTCCATGTGATTATTCGTTCGAATTTATTCAAAGACGATACTACCGAAATAGACTACAAAGGGAAAGGTCCCCATCGTTATCGTTTTCACACTAAACTAGTTAAAATTTTTTTTGAAACTCTTTCAAATAACGGTATACATACTCGAGAGAGTCTTTTTTTTTACATATATATATACGTATGTGTGTATACATATGTAAAAATACCCACACATATACAAATATTTTTGTTTAAATGTATATCAGTATATATATATTAATCACATTTGATGGGAAGTCCCTTTCTCGATAACGATATAATTGGTTTTAAATGGAGTAGGAAATAAAAGTTAGACAAATTCATAGGGTCACAGACTTAACTGTCATTTATAACAGTAATTATAAATTTTAAAACGTTTAAAATTTTATAACTCCCATCTTGGTTGTACGAAAACGAAAAATCATCTTTTTACGGACGACTAAATTACTTAGAGTTTATAATGGAAAACAATTGGTAAAATATTTCAAAATGTACGGTTCACACTCTTGAATCACTTTTGTTAAAATTAATTAAAATTGATTTAAATTTTATTTAATAAAGTTACACAAAAAGTACAATATACGATAAATTATCACTCGAAATTACTCGACTTACCGATTAACTACGAAGAATTTTATCCGCACTCAACTCTACACGAACAAAAGGAAAAAAAATACCCTGAACATGTTTAACCTGCTGATAATTTTGTGCGGATATGGTTTCCTTTTCCATATAAAATAATATCTTGTTTTATTTACATATGACATTTAAAAAAAATTTTTACTTACTTACATGCACGTATACTCAGATGTCTCATACATATATATATGTATATGTGTGTATATATGTATACACACGTACGCACGATTCGGATGACCTCACGAAAGGACGTCCCCTAGAAGGTCTGCGTCCCTGGTTTAAGTTCAGAGAATACAGAGGTCGCGACCGTCCGTCAAAGAACTGGTGATCGCAGTGGACCCTTCGGACATACACACATATATACACACATATATTTTCAATGTAATTCATTACCTCTCCTTAAAAAGAAAAGACTTTTTTTTTTTTTTTCATAAAGTTATTTTGAAATCCAGTTTCATACTTTTAATCTTGTCATTTATAAATCTCCTTTAACTAAAATACCACAACTTTATCAGTTTATAAAGAATTGATCCAGTGTGTTGAGATGAACATTTTCGTTTTAATATTTAACTTAACGTTATTCATTTATTTATGAAGACAAGAAGTTTCATAAGTAAAACCTTTACCTTTCCGTAAGCCCTCGTTCCTCTCGAAACTTGTTATATATATTGAGTGTTTCCCACATTTAGATCTAACACTTTTCCGTAGTACCTTTAGTATTCTTTTTCTGTTAACTTTTCTTCGTCCTGTTTACAGTACTGGTCTGTCAAATGTTTTCTTTTAATTTTTACCGGTTATCTAAATATTCTACAGTAATGATAATAAGTAGTACTTCAAAGGGTTATTTTTATATGTGACGATGAGTGCGTGGTCTTATTTATTTAAATTTTTCTATCTTTCGTAGTTTTGAATCACTCTGACACTTTGTTGAACGTAGTATCAAGTGGAATCACTTCAGTGAGTCCTCTTCAAACACCTTCAAAGAGTATTTGAACTCGTATGTGGATGGTATAATGAGTCGTTAAGTTAAAGATCCATATAAAGGTATATAAAGGTTGTTTTCACGGGGGTTTATAAGTGTTTTCAGAAACTAGTCTGGTGATGAAATTAGTGTTATCACTTTTAGACTTTTAGTCGTTTCATCGAATAGAACTCATCTTACCTTATGATGGGTCGTTACTCTTACTTACTGACTTTTGTCGTTTGGTGCTATACTTACTTAAAATGTTTTCTTCAGTCTGTGTTTGGTCCCATGAGATAATTTTGTTTCATGGTTTCGTTGTTCGATGTTTTGGTTAAGTACAATGGTCTTCAGTCCGATGACTACGACGAGACCCTTCCTCCATTCCTTTAGACTCTACGCAAGAATTAGGGACACGACCGTTGTTGACCATTCAAACTAAACAATTTTTTTTTTTTTTTAGTAGTATTATATGAAGACACGTAAAATGACGTGTATATCAAATGAAGATATTTTCAAATTATACGTACAATATAAGGGATGTAGTTAAGGTTAAAAGTTAGTTCACATTCTCGAGAATTTTATGTGTACGAGTGAAAAAAGTACCGAGAAAGGACAATAAAAGAGGTATAAGGTACAAAAACCGGTGGATATATGAGTCCAGGGGATACATAGTATTACTATGTTACATTTTTAAAGCTAGATCTGTACTATAAAAACTTAAATTTCTTCGTTTTGAGGATTGTTTACTGAGAAGTGTAATCTCAGACAGGACATAACTTCAATTCACAACAGACAAAATGACCTTCAGTTGTGTACCACTCTCTGATCATGTATGTTTCATTTAATTTTCGTTTTATGTTTGACACTTACCGTCTGAACTTTAACGAGTTTCCGGAAAAGATCTAATCTAGTAGTCAAAATTATGCTAAGAGAGAAAAAAAAAAAGGAGAGACAGAGAGAAAGTGAACCCTTTACACGTAACAACACTTTGTTTACGACTCGAGTCCTTTAGGGACCTTTTTGTAACGGATGAAAGATCGTTTACGAAAAACTGTAACAAAAGACCGGGCCGATAAGACTTTTATAGATTCATACAAAACTTAACGAATAATAAAATTAAAAAGTCTTTTGTCGTATTAATAAGTCCACCCGTATCTTCTCCAGTGTTCGTGAGGATGATATAGTGAAATATGAAAAAAGAAACAAGACGTTTCGAGGTTTAAACATGTATTTCTTAATAGGAATGAATATAATTACGTGTTATCATTGTGTGTAATCAATGATCTCAACTTTTTAAACGTAGGTAAGAGTCGTCGAGTCTCAACTCTTCTAAAAGGACTGGGGGACGAGAAGACGGATAGGTCCGGTCATACTTTAATAGAAGTGGGAGGGTCAAACCGGATGGAACTTAAGCTCTCAATGACAAAAAGGTCTATGTTCGTTTGTCTAGTCGAGACGGAAACCTGAATTTTGTGAGTACCAGAGAAACTAGCATCTAATTGAGGACTGCTATTGGTCCACTGGACTCTCCAGTTTCATAACTATGTTGACGGAGTCAAGTCACGTCCAGTCAGCGAGTCAGTACAGGGTGAGAAACACTGGGGTACTTAGCGTCGTGTGGTCCGGAGGAACAGGTAGTGGTCGAGGGTCTCAAGTCAGTCTGAGTACAGGTAGCTCAGCCATAAAGGTAGGTCCGTAGAGTAGGATACAGCAAGGGAAGAGGAGGACGGGGGTTAGGGAGGGTCGTAGTCTCAGAAAGGTTACTCAGTTGTGAAACGTACTCCACCGGTTTCATGACCTCAAAGTCGGAGTCGTAGTCAGGAAGGTCACTTGTGGGTCCTGACCAGCGGAAGTCTTACCTGACCAACCTGGAGGAACGTCAGGTTCCCTGAGAGTTCTCAGACGGATTGACTGTGTTTTGAGATCTTAGGATCACAGTTGTAGGTATTGTGAAAGAATAGTGGTAGGGGGAGGGGTCCACAACTAATAAGGGTGACCTCTAAATCCTCGACTTATTGTACCGAATAACATTTTCCAGGAGGATGATCACTTGACTTGAGATGAAACTTTCATTGACCTGTAACACACGCAAAGGAGAAAAATTCACACGCTTCTACACTCTCGACCTGACACTTCTTCCAACTCGTAGCTTTTTAACTACGAAAACTTGACACCACGACCTCTTCTGAGAACTCTCAGGGAACCTGACGTTCCTCTAGGTTGGTCAGGTAAGACTTCCTCTGGTTGGGACCCTAAAGAAACCTTCCTTACTACGATTTCGACTTCGAGGTCATGAAACCGGTGGAGTACGCTTCTCAACTGAATAACCTTTCCTGAGACTACGACCCTCCCTAACCCCCGTCCTCCTCTTCTCCTGCGGGCTTCTACTCTACCGACCTACCGGTGACTGAGCTACCTACCACTCAGACTCACTTGAGACCCTCTACCACTACCTGTCCCTCCGGGCCGCACGACGTTAAGTACCCCAGCGTTTCTCAGCCTGTGCTGACTCACTGACTTGACTTGACTCTGACAACGACTTTTCACTTGTAATAAAGGAGAGGAAAATAATATACAAAAAGTAGACGAAATTTTAAAGTGGACAATATACAGAGACTTTCCTTCAATTGTAAATGGCTCGTGAGACGATCGATACAAAACGAAGGGATTTTGAGGGAACTGTCGGTCCGGTCTCAGACGTCGTCTACATTTTACTCCCGGGACTACACTAAAAACGAGGAAGAGAAGTGCAGTCCTGGTAGGAGTGGTAGTTCCCATTGTTTTGTTTACACTAAGATCCCGACCTTGTAAGTTAGACCGCTGAGTGTCGACACAGTGGATTCTCCCGTATTGCCGATCAGAACAGATTCACAGAGTCATCAGCGTAAAAGACTTAAATACAGTTCACCGAGTCTATGTCTTGTTTTTGTTAAAAAAAAGTACTTAAAGATAGTAATAAATTATGTAAAGGAAAGAAATTTTTTAATCGGACAAATACACCGCCGTGATCGACATTTCATCATTGTGGTTTCGTCCTCTGTGTTCTCTACGTTGAAGCTAGGGACCCAGCCCTTCTCGGGGACCTCCTCCCGTGTCGTTGGGAGACGTCACAAGAACGGACCTTTCAGGGTACCTGTCTCCTCGGACCACCCGATGTCAAGTGTCACAGTGTTTCTCAGCCTGTGCTGACTACAACGAATCGTACGTTCGTACGTGCATCGTATAAAAACGTATAAAGGAGAAATTCAAAAATGAACGAATAATTATGGTCTACAAACCAGTCTTCGTAATGTTGAACGATCAAATTGACAGGAAGTTAAATCAGGAATGTTATATTTTTTATATATACGTCCGAGTACGGTCTTCTTAATTTAAGTAGGAAAATAGAATTTTCATTTATCTAGTATATTATTTTCTAAATAATTATTTAGCTACACACCTGTCACGAAAAGTCAATTTTACTTGACCATGTCTTTGGGACAAAAGTAAAAATTAGGATGTTTTTAAGACCTTTGAAAAGATCCCACAGACACAAACAAAGATGAAAGTGACTTTCTTTGACTTGGACGAAAGACTGGGAGGGAACTAAGGTCACCCACCAAATAAAAATGGTGTGGTGATATACCATCACAGATATCGATTTACGGGGTAGAACACTAAAGGAATTCCCGAACCCGACCTAGAATAACTCCCAATCGTATCCTATGCCATGTATTATACACAAATGCTTACTCAAGATTCATATTATTTGTCTCAACCGATTCCAATGGTCGATCACTTACCGTCTTTATAACACAATTAAACCATTAGGTTGACTTCAAAATTTGAGAAGTGCCTTTACATAAAGGCGGATTGGGACATTAATCCGTTGTTCAGTTAATCTATTCCGGAGACGGAATTCACTGTGTATGAAAGATATTGGATATCGGTTTACTGTTATCGTTACTCTATTTATAGCCCTCCAAAAGTGAAGGGCTAACTCGTCTAAGTCGCAGGTGAAATAGTAATAGTAACAAATCACCATTTGTGTGGTTTGAGGAGGACAATGATGTAAAAGTCTACATTCAATGTAACAAGAAATTGAAAAGTCTTTTATACATTTCTTTTCCATAAGAAAATAATAGTTTTTATTTTCAACATATGGTTGACTGAACATTCTTAAACTCCCACTTTTAAGTATACCTAACTCCCTCTCCGACTTTTACTTAAGTCTTCATTCACGGAATTATTATAGATAGACACTTCTATTAAGTTACTCATTTGATTAAAAGAAGGGGTTATTTCAATTTTTTCTCTCTTTTACCCCATTTTGTTAACAACTGATCGAACTCTGTTATTTCACAACCAACTTACTTGAAATTACGACTTAAGTATTCTTAATGTTAAAAAAGAGGTAAGTTTATTATTACCGTAGTTTTTTCTGACAAAACGAGGATTCGAATATGTAAAAGCCTTACTACACAAAATTTTAACTTACATCAAACCTTGACACACCATCTTAACGTATATAAGTAAAATAAGGCATTCAGAAAGTTATTAATAGACTTAGTACTGTAGATCGACGAATGGAAGTTTTCGTCGTTTTGGATGTTCAATATGGTGTCTTCCATGTTTATACACCCTGGTTTCCCATAACATAAATTTCACACTTAGATCACGAAAAGTAATCTTCTTTTGTCCTGTCTTTAGATCTACCCCCTCCCACATTGAAAGACTAGTTCACATAGACTACTTCCGACGAAAGATCTTAAAAGGTTATCCCGACTTCACTTAAAATGTTTCAGTAGACCAGGTTAGGAGACAGGAACTCCGTCTTCATATAGTAACTTCATCTACTCTTAGTCATGACAAACAACCCTTGGGGGACGGAGGCGGGGGTCTCCTCTAGTAGGCATCGGAGGGAGTATTGGAAACTTAGAAAAAGAACACCGATAAATTTTACCAACTTTGGGTATACCATAGGACTTCGGAACTCAAGGAAAATCCTCTTTACTTGTTTTTGAAGACTTTGATTAGTCGGGGGCAAATTTCTATTGAAACTAGTGTTCAGATCTCCAATGATATTTCATTAGTTTATCCTCTCTTGGTGTAGTAAATTTATATTTTTTTCACTTTACGATAAGTAATCGTATGAACTCAATTTTGACGAGTTTATTACAATGACAATTTTACCGTATAAGGGAAAGTATCCTTTCTAAGTGATAGATCACGAACCATCCTTTTTCCAACATTAACACATCTCCAAAATTATATCCCTCTAGAAAGTTTCTTTTCTTAATATGAGGAAATAAAGTCATTTAAAGGGAAGGTACACATCATCCAGTCCCTTCCGTTGACAAATTGTCCTCCGTTTTACAAATTTTTATTGTTCGTTTTAGTTTTACAATACATTAACGATAAATATTTTGAATGACCATCTCTTATATTAATTCCTCGAGGATAAATATAACTCAGGACTTATTACTACTTAATAAGACTCTGGGACTCGATTCTAATAGAAATAGGGGTTATACAGTTTGTATAATGAGTCGAAGTTTTAGTTATAGAGACTTGATCAGAGAAACAAAAAGAAACGACTCAACACTCGGATAACATGAATAAAATTAAGGTATAAAAATACCTAATGAGAGAAAAGGTATTGTGTGTGTTCACAATCTCTGAATGATATAGAATACTGTATGTTGAAACGGTTTCCATATCATATCATTTGTCTAACTTATAGAATTTATGTAACTAAAAACCTTAAAAAATTTTTAAGACGATATTGTAAGAAATATTATAAACTTTGATGGAAATTGTCTGAATGAAATCTATGAATCTTGGGTATCTAAATCATAGATCTTAGTATAGTACGTAAGCTTCAAATGTTTGTAAAAATAAAAAACGAGAACCATAAAAATACAAGTAAAAGAAATTAAATACCATAAAATTATTTCGGGTAAGATAAACCTATTAACAACGAAACGAAAAAAGTATTACTGTTATAACTTTGTATATATTTCTCATATTTTGGAGTGACATAGGTAGTAGATAGTGATTGGAGTTGTTAAAAGTTGTATATGTAAAATATAAAGGAGAAAGATATGTCATAATGTAATGTCGTTTATTCTCCGTATATACAAGGGTCCTTATGACTTATAATTTTCTTAAAAATTTTATTATTATTATTAACTAGTGTGATCAAAGTTTTACTAAAAAGTACTTTTAACTATTACGGATTTATTGAGTTATGTAGTTCTGTTGTACTATATGGATCTTAACTGTTACAATAGTGTTCGTTCTTTATTTTGAGTAATTCTGTGGATCTTTTAAGACTCTCCGTCTAAACAATAGTATAGGAAACTTTAATATAATCTTTACAACTATCTTAAAGACCTGAATTATATAGATGATTGGTCCGTCCTTATATGACATCTAAACAAAGTCCTTAAATAACGTAAGTATGGTATAATAAAGTCAGTCAAGTCAGCGAGTCAGTACAGGCTGAGAAACGCTGGGGTACTTAGCGTCGTGCGGTCCGGAGGGACTGGTAGTGGTTGAGGGCCTCAAGTGAGTCTGTGTGTAGGTAGCTCAGTCACTACGGTAGGTCGGTAGAGTAGGAGCCAGCAGGGGAAGAGGAGGACGGGGGTTGGGGAGGGTCGTAGTCTCAGAAAAGGTTACCAGTTGAGAAGTGTACTCCACCGGTTTCATGACCTCAAAGTCGAAATCGTAGTAAGGAAGGTATCTTTAGGGTCCCAACTAGAGGAAGTCTTACCTGACCAACCTAGAGGAACGTCAGGTTCCCTGAGAGTTCTCAGAAGAGGTTGTGGTGTCAAGTTTGCGTAGTTAAGAAGCCGCGAGTCGGAAGAAGTGTCAGGTTGAGAGTGTAGGTATGTACTGGTGTCCTTTTTGGTATCGGAACTGATCTGCCTGGAATCAGCCGTTTCATTACAGAGACGAAAACTTATATGACAGATCCAACCAGTATTGAAAAGAAGGTTCCTCATTCGCAGAAAATTAAAGTACCGACGTCAGTGGTAGACGTCACTAAAACCTCGGTTTTTTTTATTTCAGACTGTGACAAAGGTGACAAAGGGGTAGATAAAGGATACTTCACTACCCTAGTCTACGGTACTAGAAGTAAAAGACTTACAACTCGAAATTCGGTTGAAAAAGTGAGAGGAGAAAGTGAAAGTAGTTCTCAGAAAAATCAAGGAGAAGCGAAAGACGGTATTCCCACCACAGTATTATAATAAATCTATTTTTAATTATTAATTAATTATAACTATTTATACAGAGGTGAATATATATAAACCCCTTTGGGGATCGTTAAATAGTGGTTCCTTATCTCTTTCTAATTTTAAATATCGTATCTCTTTACTTTCGTTTTGTCGAAAGTTTTTGATAGGGTCTCTCTTTTGATTTTAAAATTATTAAATCTTCTTAAAAACATATATTAACCGAATATGATTCTGTTGATTAATTTGTCTTTTTTGTTTGATATTTTGTATAATACCTGTCATTTCTGTTGTAATTTATTATAAAAAATTTTATCGTCAAAATCTATTAAAGATCCTTTCACAACTTTTGATTACTAAGAGTTAGAAGAGACTCGTCTATGAGGCCACAAGGTAAATAAGGAGAACGAAAACGAAACTGTGTCGAGTCGGATCCGTTGTGGAAAGTGGTGAGGGTGGCTACAAGTTTATATCAGTCCTTCAGTCCAGGTATTTAGGGTATAGTCATTCCACCTTATAGGAACTTCCATATATTTGGAATCATTACGACATACCTTGACTATTATATTACGTTTAAAACTTGTTTCATTTTTATTTTGGGTTAATTTTATTCAAATAATTACACAACCCTTGTATTGTAATCGTTGTAATTATTAAAATCATATTAAAGTGTTGTCCATAATATTTATTACATCTAAGAATCACGTTACTATAACGCTCCCTCTATAAAGATATATGACGTGGATCATAGTACTTGATTGTACGGTCTACAAGAGGTAAGGTAACAAATTTCACAGATTTTTTTATAAGAGTTATTTTAATGGACACTTATATACGACCAAAAATTCTTTCACTCAATACGACACTGGTTCGAAAGAAAGGTTTTCGTTAATACTTTTTACGGGACCTTAAAATTCTGTTGGTCATGGAATTTCATGTAACGAAAGATATTTCGAAAACTATCGGTAGGGGAGGGACGAAATTAATCCGTATAAGTTCTTTCGATAAAGATGTTAGAGAAAGTTACTTCAGAGCGAAACTCCTAACATTCCTTTTAGGTACTTCTTCTACTTTATGACTGAGTAACTGACCGGATTAGACTGTGTCACCGTAGAAAAGGTAAATAGTAGAAAAAAAAAATTTAAGTCTGTAACGTCTATCTTGTTAAACACTTTTAATTATATGAGGATCCATAGTATCCTTTAAATATTTTTAAAACAAGGATCGAATGAGTATAGTAAAAACCGTATGACTTTAAATTCCCGCATAAAATTGAGATTAAGATTACTTTTCTTTCATTTCAAAATACATTTTGATCATTATTAGATAAATTCAAGATTAGGTATACACGTATATTTGAGAAATATGTAATAGATATGATATTTAAATAAGTTAGACTCGAATTTCGAGTTGTAAGTCTTTTGATTCTAGTACCGTAGACCAGGGTAGTGAAGTACCCTTTATCTACCCCTTTGTCACCTTTTTCACCGACTAAAATAAAATCCCCCGAGGTTTTAGTGACGTCTACCACTAACGTCGGTACTTTAATTTTCTGTGAATGAGGAACCTTCCTTTAAATACTGTTTGGATCTGTCATATAATTTTTCGTCTCTGTATTGAGACGGTGGTTTCCAGGCAGATCAGTTCCGATATGAAAAAGGTTATCAGTACATACCTACACTTTCAACCTGATATTTCTTTCGATTCGTGCCTTTTTAACTACGAAAACTTGACACCACAACCTCTTCTGAGAACTCTCAGGGAACCTGACGTTCCTCTAGACTTGTCAGGTAGGATTTCCTCTAGTCAGGACTCACAAGCAACCTTCTTGACTACAACTTCGACTTTAAGGTTATGAAAACGGTGGACTACCCGTCTCGACTGAGTAAACTTTTCTGGGACTACGACCCTTTCTAACTTCCACCTCCTCTTCCCCTACTGTCTCCTACTCTACCAACCTACCGTAGTGACCGAGTTACCTGTACTCAAATTCATTTGAGACCCTCAACCACTACCTGTCTCCCCGGACTACACGACGTCGGTATCCCAGTATTTCTCAACCTGACTCGCGGACTTGACTATGATATGTGTCCTATGTTACACACTATGTGCCTGTATGTTTAAAGTTTGGAATAAAAGGTCTACGATTGGATTTTTTAATCCCCTAATTCATTGAAAGAGTTATAATATAGGTTAAATTCACCATCTGTACATATATTAAAGGATGAAACGAATTGAATTGACGGGTGTGATAGAGGAAGTCACACAAGTTCTAACCAGATTAGAAATCCTGTTTCTTTTACTTGTCCAAAGTTTCAACAGACATTAAAGGTAAAAAAAAACAAACAAACAAAGAATTCTTCTTACTTCCCTGGATGTTTTGAGTCAAGTAATAAAACGACATTGTCACAAAAAGACAGTAAAATAAAAAAAATTTACGGTTATACGAACCTGTATCTCTTTTGTTTTTGGTGTTCCTGCGTTTACGTACTCTTTGTTGTTGTTTTGGGGGTCCTTGACTATCCGACCTGGCCCAGATAAAAGGAAGTGATTATTTTTACTTTCCAAATTAATCGAATAGACCGGTTTGATAAACTTCACTTCTGAGAAACGACGTTTCTTTCGTTTAGAGTAAATCTTGGAGGAGACGGTTGGTTACATCTAGGACCCGACCACACGTGGGCATCGTGGGACCTCATTTCGACAGATTTAGGAGTCCCCTGTCACCAGTGCGTCTGAGACGACCCCCAGGAGACTGGAGGGGGGTCAGGGAAAAGGATTGGTCGCTGACTTCCCACCCACGAGGTCCTGGGCAGGGTTTGGTACAGGTGCAAAAGAGACTGACTGGGGACGGGACCGTGTGAACGGCAACACACCACATTTTCGGTGGCGACCACAGTCGTGTCTAGTGTAATAAAGTCTCCTTGTATCTGTTGATTTTGCCTTTATAAACTAGTTAGTAACCTATTTTTGTTCCGGTAAATTCGTCTGGTCGTTTCCTTTGTTTTAAAGTTATCAAAAATACTGGAAGGTCTGTTCAGGATATATGTTTTAATTTACTATTAAAACGTACCCTTTTATACATTTTGTATGTATTCTCTTTTGCGTAATGTATTCGAAATCATATTTCCACTGACTCCTATGTTTATATCTTTCGACCTTTTATACACTGTAATTGATTTGTTGGGTTCATTCGTTCTTTATGAAAAATATCAGATTAAAAAGTTAACTAGTCCTTTTAGTTTTAATGATACTGTCATATATAAGGAGTCGTTTCTAAAATCGTATTAACTAGAGCATTTATCATTTTAGGAGGTTAATAATTCATAGAGTTGGTGAAAAGGAGTGTTTATATCATTCTATGAATTGTCTGTATATACATTATATTATAAAGAACTATTAATATGACTTTCAATGAACATAAAACTTCTCCAAAACATATAAAGATTAACAACTCATTAACAATACAATTAATTATAATATGGTATATTTAGTGACAAATTTATAATAATGAATAATTTGATAATCTGATGATGTGTTCACTTGATTAGTTTTTTTAGAGTTGACGACCTGTTCTATACCAAGAATAATAGGAAGAGTTTTAATTCCCTGTAAGAGTTCTGATTAAACTATAACTAACACTATTAATACCAATCTTATAAAGAAAGGAATTAAGGTTAAAATACAAATACAACATGATCAGATAAAATAATATATATATATATAAATAATATGAAAAGAATGTAGAAAAAACTCTTCTACACGATATATATATATATAAATATATATTGGTATATATAATTTAGTCCTATCCAGAATTTATAAGATTGAAAATTCTAGTTAATCCACCAGTTTAGTCCAAAACGGAAATCTAATAATAGTTTATCTAAAATTACTTCGAAAAAAATTCCTCTAGAAAACGGCATAAAAAATTATGAAAAGTTACCTCACGGTGATATGTTTATACGACAAAATTTTAATATTAACTTAAAGAGAACCGTCATCCCCACACCTAGTAAGTATAAACTTGTTGTTTTAGTAAGTAAAGAATTTTCGGAAAAATTTTTTTAATACGAGGGATTTTCCAAAAGTCACCTTCATACGTAGTTAAATATTAATTGGTTTTGATGTTGTTTAATTTTACGACTAACACTTCCGTTTTACTGTCATTAGATACCAATATTCGTTCTTATCGTCGTCAACTTTTGGTATCGGTAGAGTTCTGTTTTAAAAATACTTTCCGTTTTAGGTGTTTACTAAAGAATGGACTAAACTTTCACTCAGTATTTTGACGTAAGTATAATGTATGATTTGAAACCACCAATAATTAGAAAATAAATTATTAAATGTCCAAGAAACCTGAATTTGTGTTTTGATACACCTGAAAAGACAGTATGAAAGATGTTTTTTTATTTAAGTTTTATTTATGAGTCCCAATTCGAGTCACTGGATTCGCGTCTCGTGAACAATCAGGTCCGACCCTAGTACAGTGTTTTTACTCCTTCCACTTTCAGCGAGTCAGCACCGGCTGAGAAACGTTAGGGTACCTGATGTCCCAGGTACCTTAAGAGATCCGGTCTTATGACCTCATCCGTCGGAAAGGGAAGAGGTCCCCTAGAAGGGTTTACTCCTCCCTCTCTGGTTCGTTTGTTTCCTTCGTTCATTGTTTCGTTTTGATTTATGACGTTAAGTTTTGAGGATGGCAGTCGTATGAGGACGCGGGTAAATAAATAGAAACCCAATGTTATAACAGAATCAAAGTTCCTACGTTGCACCACTAAACGATAAAATTGCCAACTGCTAGGTAAATTTCAACTACCCCTTTTTACCGAGACAGAGGGACGCGACACGCCATGTGGGGACGACGAACAGACCAAAACATGTGTCATCAAATATAGAGCGCTAGAGTATGCGGATATAGAGGGGAGGGAGAAAAGGAGAAGGGCGACCAGTGGTGACCGAACGAAAGGTACAATCACTGAGATAAAGACAACGCAATATAGTCAAGGACACAGAATAAAAAACTCAGATTTACGTTTAATATTTCCATAAACAAAAAGAGACTGAGTAGAGTAATTCGTTGTGACACATCCAGGTAAGTGTAGTAATGTTTTCCTTCTTAAAGTAAAAAAAATTTACCGCTTATTACGGGATCACATCCACATAAGCAAGTAGACAACTACTTGTGAAACTGACTAAGGTAGATACCGGTGATATTTATTACGAACATACTTGTGACCCCATGTATATAGAAAAGTTTAATCAAGAAAGTTATGGAAGTCTACATATGGGTCCTTACCTTAACGACCTAGTATACCATCAAGACAAAAAGTAAAAAACTCTTCGTAAATATAACAAAAGGTATCACCGAAGTGATTGCAGGTAAGAGTGCTCGTCACATATTCTTAAGGAAAAGAGGTGTAAGAACGGTTATTAACAATAATCATCTGAAAAACTACTTCCAGTAAGACTGTCAACCTTCGACTACAGAGTACCAAAACTAAAAACGAAGAGATTTTTCGTCAAATTTAAATTAAGGATATATAATTACAGTAATTAACTCGTAAAAAGTAAGATCTCTCTTTTTACATTAATGTAAAAATGAGCAAAAATGATCTACCATGACTGACTTCTGAAATCTCCGTTTCACATCTGTAAACTCCTCAGGTCTACTATACAACGACAGTACTTAATTAATCGTATTACAAATTTACTATACTTAACGGATCCAAGTTTACAGTAACGGAGTCTACAGTATAATTAACGATGGAATAGAGAAATTTAGAAATAAAGGAGTTAAAACCCTTTACTGTTATCAAAAGTAGAGGATCTTGAAGACGCTTCTAATTTACCATATTGTGTACGTATAATGAAATGTACTCTACTTTCTTTCACTCTCACTTTCAGCGAGTCAACACAGACTGAGAAACGCTGGGATACCTGACATGTCAGGTACCTTAAGAGGTCCGGTCTTATGACCTCACCCATCGGAAAGGGAAGAGGTCCCCTTGAAGGGGTGGGTCCTTAGTTTGACCTAGAGGACGTAACGTCCGACTAAGAAATGGTCGACTCGATGGTGCCTTAGGGAAATGTACTATACGTCGTGTAAATTTCTGAGTTAATAAAAAGTGAGAAATTACCGATTCATTATAAGGTAACATACATGCATGGTGTGGACATAGGTTAGGAAACAGTTACCTATAAATTCAACGAAGGTACAGAACCGATAACATTTGTCACAATGTCACTTGCGACTCACATACATAAAAAGACTTGAAACAAAAAGAGGTCCATATACGGGTCTTCACCGTAACGTTCTAGTATACAATCGAGATAAAAACAAAAAAAAAAAAAATTCCTTAGAGATGTGACAATAAGTCTTGGGACTTCCTACTACGACAGTTTCACAACGTGAGTTATACAGTCGTTTAGACCTTCTGGGTCGTCACCAGTGTCCTGACCTTTTACAATTAGGTGTAGGACTAAGGGTACTTCCCATCATGATCTCTTACAAGATTGGTAACCTGTTAACGTGAGTAGAGGGCACGATCATTTCAGTACGAATTTAGAATGTGAGATCCGAAGCCGTAATGTGTCTGGTTCTTGAAGGTCTACAGGTTCCACCTAAATATTTCCCTTCTCCTTCGTCTCTAGTTTAACGGTTGTAAGCGACCTATTGTCTCTTTCGTTCCCTTGAGGTCTTTTTGTAGATCGAGACAAAGTAACTGATACGATTTCGGAAACTGACACACCTAGTATTGTATAACACTTTTCGAGAATTTCTCAACCCTTATGGTCTGGTAGAATGGACAGAGGACTCTTTGGACATACGTCTAGTTATTCATCGGCAATCTTGGGACCTACCTTGTTGTCTAACCAAGTTCTAACTCTTTCCTTATGCTATCTCGACAGTAGACAGTGGGACAAATAACTTGGATATCCGACTCGTGTAGTACTCTTAACGACCCGACTTACTCAATGTTCGACCTTAGTTCTAATCAATCTCTTTGTAGTTGTTTGAGTCTAGACGTCTATTATAGTGAGATTACCGTCTTGTCGTTTCTCCTTGATTTCTCGGGGAACTACTACCACTTCCTCCTCGCACTTGCTCGGTCAAATTTTGGATTATAATTTTCTTTTTTTAGTGATTCTAGTACCGTAGACCGGGGTAATGAAGTACCGTTTATATTCCCCTTTTCACTTTCATCACTGTCTAAAGGAGAAAAGACCGAGATTTTACTGACGCCTACCACTGACGTCGACACTTTAGTTTTCTGCTAACGAAGAGACGTCCTTTCGATACTGTTTTGATCTGTAACACAACTTTTCGTCTGTAATGAGACGACTGGTTCCAGACATATCAATTCCGACACCAGAAGGGTCACTAGTACAAACCAACACTCTCGACCTGGTATTTCTTCCGTCTCGTGGTTTCTTAACTACGGAAACTTGACACCACTTCCTCTTCTGAAGACTCTCAGGGAACCGATCGTTCCTCTAGTTTGGTCACTTAGAATTCCATTTAGTTGGGTCTTATGATAACCTTCCTGACTACGACTTCGACTTCGAGGTCATAAAACCAGGTCTACCCTTCTAGACTGAGTGACCCTTTTAGGAAATACGACCCGTTCTAACTCCCGTCTTCTCCCTTAGTCTCCTACTCTACCGACCTACCGTAGTGACTACGTTACCTGTACTTCAACCTGTTTATAAACCTCTACCACTCCCTGTCCCTTCGGACCGTACGACGTTAGGTACCACAGTGCTTCTCAACCGGTACTGACGCACCGACTTGTTGTTGGTGTGTGACAATACGTAACACCAACATGTTAAATACAAGGGTAGTTGTCACAACCTCCAAAGGGACAGAAATGTGTGAAAGGTCGTAAATAACAAACACCTAAAAAAAAAGAAAACTACTACTAGTAAGACTGATTACACTCCACTCCGGAATAACATCAAAACTAAACGTAAAGAGATTATTAATTACTACAATTTGTAGAAAAGTACACGGACGAACGGCAGACATACTGAAAAAACCTCTTACAGATGAATCCAGAAGACAGATGAAAAACTAGTCTAACAAACAAATCTACTATAAGTCGATGTATACGACAAACGTTTAAAACCATTGTTATTAGGGAACAATCCGTACAGTAAACATTTATAAAGGGGGGTGAAACACCTAATATAAAAGTAAAACAAATACCAAAGGAAACTACACGTTTTAAAAATTCAAATTAATCTAGAGTTAACAAATAACAACAGAAATAAAGGTAATAAGACCCTCTGTTTAACTTTTTCTATAAGGACACTAAATACTGTCACACAAGACGAATACAAAAGGGTATTCTTAAAATATCACAGACAAGAGTGTAAATCGAAAAATTAGGTAAAACTGAAATACAAACGTATACTACAATTTATTACAAGACTAAGGAACTTTTTTACATCGATAGGTCAAAAGGACCGTGTTGAAAAACACAAAGGGGTAACATATCTAAAGGAAATAAAACCTAAATAAAACTCTGAAAGATAGGACTATGTGACTAGATCTAAAGATAAAAAACACGGTCATGGTATGACAAAACTACTGGTACCAAAACAGTGTATCAGAGGTCAGTTCCTCGGACTAAGGAGGACGAGACAAAAAGAAACAGTCCTAACGAAATCGATAAATTCTTTGAAACACAGAGGTGTTTTAGAGTAAGTATAAACTACCTCTTTATTTTTCGGAATATCTTTTCGTTTTCGATTCTCTTAAGTCGTGGTAGACTGATCGAAACCTTGAGTACGATTGTCTTTAAGAGATCGGTCTTTTCTCTGGTCACTGAATATACAAACACACACACACACACACACACGTGTATATCTGAGAATATAATTTTGTAGTCCCTTCTTTGTTTGAGGTTTTGATGTTATCTATGTGTGTTTGTGTTTTCTTTATCGTTGGGTTTATGTTGTGATTTTTAACAGTGGTTTGGTTTTCTCTTCTCTTCTCCTTTCCTTCGTTTTCTAGATTTTTGGGGTTTATTACTTCTTTTACCGTAATCCTCGTATGTATAACGATTAACGGAATTTACATTCACCTAATTTACGAGGTTTCTTTTTCTTTGGTTGTGTGTGTGTGTGTGTGACTGATTTACCTATGATTTTGTTCTAGGTATACATATATATAGGTATATATATATATACGACAGACGTACTCTGGGTGAGTCTTGATCACTGTGTGTGTTTGACTTTCACTCCTCTACCTTGTTCTATAGGGTACGTTTACCTTTAATTTCCTTTCGACCTCTTCGCAGTAAGTAGAGTAATCTACGTCTTTTCGAAAACTGTATTTACAGGTAAAAAACATTTTTGAGAGGTCTTATACCCGTATCTCTCTTGTATAGAGTTGTATTATTTTCGGTATATACTGTTCGGATGTCGATGTAATATGTGTTGTCACTTTTCGACTTTCTAGTCCTCGTTCTATTCCTCCACTTGAGTGGTAATAATAAGTTGTCTCGAAAATTCAGGATCTATGTCGTCAGTTTCTTCTTTGACATTTATTTGTTTTCCTAAGGTTTCTTCTTTCTTCACTTTGACAGTGACAAACGTCTACTACACTATAAAATGTATCTTTTACGATTTCTACGATGGTCTTTTGATGATCCCGAGTAGTTACTTAATCCATTTTAACATTCAATATTTTAATTGTGTGTTTTCAGACAATGTAAAGATATGTGATTGTTGTTTTCTAATCTTACTCTTTACGTTCCTTGTTAGAGTGAAAGTGGTGAAATTTACATATAGTACGGTGCGGAAAGACCAGACGTCTCAAAGACGACTCTTTAGTCGACTATTGGAATACCCTCATGGAAACATACAATAAACAGTAAAAGGGTACAACGAAAATTATAAAATTATGTCAATTATAAAAAAGAAACAGAAATTAAAAACAGTTATACTAATACTACACGTAATGACTCATAATAAACTATAATGAGTCGGTAACTTTCCTTATTTTGGTACGTTAAACGTTGTCGTACCCATCTGGAACTCTAACAGTCTGACTCACTTCATTCAGTCTGTCTCTTTCCTTTCACAGTACTTTAGTGAATACACGTCTTAGTTTTTTTTTACTATGTTTACTTAAATAGATGCTATGTCTTTGTCTGAGTGTCAGAATCTCTCGTTTGTCCTAATGATTCCCCCTCTTACCCGAACCTCCCTATCAATCCCTCGAACCCTAACTGTACTGTGTGACGATATAAATTTTACCTATTAGTAATTCCTGGATGACTACGAAAACTTGACACCACAACCTCTTCTGAGAACTCTCAGGGAACCTGACGTTCCTCTAGGTTGGTCAGGTAAGACTTCCTCTAGTCGGGACCCACAAGAAACGTTCCTTACTACGACTTCGACTTTGAGGCCATGAAGCCGGTGGAGTACGCTTCTCAACTGAGTGACCTTTTCTGAGACTACGACCCTCCCTAACCCCCGTCCTCCTCTTCCCCTGTTGTCTCCTACTCTACCGACCTACCGTAGTGCCCGAGTTACCTGTACTCAGACTCACTTGAGGCCCTCAACCACTACCTGCCCCTCCGGACCGCACGACGTTAAGTACCCCAGCGTTTCTCAGCCTGTGTTGACTCGTTGACTTGACTTGACTTGACATATCGTATCACTTGAGCCGAGTTGTAGTACATTGTTAGGTTTACCCTTTTATTTAACTTTTATTTATCTATGTACACCTACATATAGACTTAGTGAAACGATATGTGGACTTTGATTATGTTATAACAATTAATTAATACGAGGTTATATTTTATTTTGTAAATTTCTATAAAAAGTAATAGTAATTAGTAATAACAGACGTCGTGATATTCATAAAAGATGGTCACACACTTTTTTTTTTTTTAACCTTTTTGAGAGATTTCAAAGGTATCATTTTATGACTTATATAGGAAGACGAAGAAGGTTTTAGAAAAAGAAAATTTGGAGTACGGTGTAATCTTTCAACTATAGAAAATGTTTAACTCAAACTAAGACGGGAACAAAATCTCAAATATTTTTTCTATGATTGTATAAAGGAGTTACTATTTCTCTACGATTAGAAAGTATCTTAACAACTATAAAGTTTTCGTAAAGATCACCAAAATACACTAGATACTTGTTCTAAAATCGTGTGTTTACGGTCTGTCTATATATTTACGTTTCATGGTGAAAAAGAGAAAGAATAAGTGGGAGTACGTATGTATGTGTACAAGAATTTATAAAACTATTTTCAGATGTAGTTCAGGTTCTTTATATTCATACATTTAACTTAGGATACTATTATTAAAGAAAAGTATAATCTATTAAAGAGTGTTTTACGTACCTAGATACAAAGATAACGTTTAATTTACGATCTTTCATACTCAAATCTTATGACGGAACAGGTCTGTGATAAAATGACCCTAAATAAAGAAAGATCCAGATGTTTATCGTACAAAAGTTTATATAACAATCGTAAATTAAACCTATTTCGAAATATAAGTACCACCAAAGGAAGGATTACACCCTTATCAGTCACGTTATGTAAAAGATATGTAGTTATTTCAAACTTATTAAACCTACCTATTTTCTCGTCCATACTTCAAAACATCCTTATAGGTACTCTCCTCTGATGAAAAGGAACCTCTCTCCCTTGATTTAAAATAAAATATCTCTGATATATAATTTAAAACATTAATTTTCAATTAACTGGTTTTATAGGGAAATAATAATTTTACCTTTTATTACGAAATCAATATGAAATAAAGGTTGGGAATACTTGGTATATCTAATGAGTAGTGTTTAAGTTGATTTTTCATTATTAGAAAACTCTCGTCATATTTTTAAACCTTCATATTAATATTTTGTGTCCTACCTAAAATATATTAATATAGTAGAGAAAGTTTAATGTCCTTCAACGTGAAAAAGAGATTAAATACTTATTACCCTCACTGACGATTCATCTATACCACAGTTACCAGTGAACGAAGAATATAACCGTTTACTACCAGTTCATTGCCTGACGAGGTCACGAACAACATATCCGTGACGGACTGTCATTTTCTTTTATATCTCTCTCTCTGAGTTACTACTCCTGACGAATCATCTCAACGACTTTAAGTCGGAGACATGTGACTACCGTCTAATTTAGAGCCTCTGCCTCGAAACCCACCTCATCTTTCTTCATCGAGAAAACGAAACAGTCCGGTTCCCTCGGTGTCTCTCGATTACGAGAGTTTTGACACACAGGGCTGGACCTCCTCCATCACTCCTCAGACTGTCTTTCCCAAGTTTCTCGTCTCACATTAGTCAAACACCTGTAAAAAGACTAATCAAAAACCACTCCATTAACTCTCAGTCGCAGTAGTCGGAAGCCCAAGGTTAGTCGGATCCGAGACACAATAACGACAGTCGTCAAAAGTAGACGACCCCCAGACGAAGGACATTTTTGTTGAATTCTTGCACACAGTCCGTGAATAGACATAGAAAGTCCATTAACGCTCGAGACACTAATGCGATACACCGTCTAAACATCAGATTTAGTAATGGTCAAGCGGGTAGGGTTGTCAATTAGAAACAAAGATGTAGAAGTGTGAAAGGTTAGTAATTGAGAACTTGGTCGGAAAATGAAGTTCTCTGTTCTTGAGTCCTGGAACGTGTACCTAAACCATCGAGACTTCACCTTAGATTTTTAGATATATGAAATGAGGATAATCGGGAAGAACTTTTTTAGCGTTTGTCAGGTTGTACAAGAATATCCAAGAAATAATTGTATGTTCTTTGGATCTTGGGTTGCTGTAATCCATCGAAGAAGTTCAGGCATTTCGAAGTCCCCTCGTCCTAGTGTCGATCTTTGTGACCTGGAAGACTAAGTCTGAGACAAGATGGAGGGGTCATTGTTGTATAGTAGTGATATAGAGAAAGTTTCAACTATAAATGTAATACAAGATTACACTCGTAGAAAGATAAATATTCTGTTTATGAAACGTTTCTTTTTTTCTTCGGGGACCTTCTGTTCTTCACAAAAAGGGGTCCAAATAACTTTATATACCTGTATATTGTAATATATCGGATTCCACATGTCCACTACTAAACTTTACTATATAAATCTTTATTGATGGTGTTATTGAGATATGTTTTGTAAGTACCAGAGTGACAACGGTAGAATGCACACACCTTCCCTTCCCTGTCACTCTTGTTAATTCTAGGTGAGAGAATCTTCGAGAGTTCACTTGCTGTTATTTGTGGTAATCCAGGAGTCTTGTCTGATTAGAAAATTGTTCTTCAAACATGGGAAACCGGTTGTAGAGTAAAGGGGTCGCGTCGGGGACCGTTGTTATATAAATGAAACAAAGATACTCAAACCAAAAAGATTTAAGGTGTATCTTTATTCTAGTATAATATAAATAAATAAAGACAGACTGTAAAGTGAATCATATTACGGAAGTTCTAAGTCGGTAGAATCTTACTCTCAAAGGTCAAAATATTGACTGACTACTACAAGGTAATATATATATATATGTATATGTGTGTGTGATGAAATTTTTCCAAGTAGGTAGTCACCTGTAAATTCAAAAAAGGTAAATAAAGAAAAAACAAGAGTAACTGACAACGCTTAGTGTGACGTTGTTCGTGTTCTACGTCTACAGACGCTCACTTCGACTAGAGAAAAGGAAACCGATATATTGGTCTCCACTTTAGAGACTAGTATACTATCCGGACTAAAATCAAAAACTTCTTGGAAGAATTACAAAGGGTGTCACCGGTCACCGGAGTAGGTGAATGTAATGGTGGTCGTTTCGTGCTCGAAGGGAAAAGGTGTATAGGAGTGTCGTGAACAATGGAGTACAGAAAAACAATTATCGGTAGGATCGTTCACACTCGACTATAGCGTCAAACTAAACGTACAGGGTCCACTAATCATTGTGACTCATGGAAAAAGTACATGGACAACCGGTGAACATAAAAAAAGAGACAATTTTGTAGATAAGTTAATAAAACGGGTAACAAATTGGTCTAAAAAAAAAGATAACTAAATACACTCAAGACGTTTTTTCACACAAAATGAGAAGTATAGGGACAAAGACTCTCTCTTTTTTTCAAATTATTTATGTAAGTATCTAAAAGGTAATTTAATTTAACGATAAAGTTTACATAATGATGTCTTTCTTTTATTCAGGTTATGATGATCTTATACGTAAACCTCAATTGAATAGTCTTAACATTACTAAAAAACGACACGTCCCACACATCAATGACTGACACAAAGAAAGTCCATTTTTCCTGACTATGAAAGTTACCAGAAACTGGTTACAAACCAGGGAAAGGAGTGAAATGAGACAGTTGATGTTTAACCATGGATGGTTCTCGTACCGGCCTCTTCCGTTACCGTGGGCTGAGGTCATGAGGACGGACCTTTTAGGGTACCTGCCTCCTCGGACCATGCGACGTCAGGTACCCCAGCGATTCTCAGCCTGTGTTGACTCGTTGAGGTAAAAGTGAAAAGTGAAAGTACGTAACCTCTTCCTTTACCGTTGGGTGAGGTCATAAGAACGGACCTCTTAGGGTCCCTACTCCCTCGGACCGCCCGAAGACAGATACTCCAACGTGTCTCAGCCTGTGCTGACTTCGCTGAATCGTCGTCATCGTCGTTCTCATAGCGGTTACTGACCTGTTGTTTATGCAAATGGTAGACGGAGAAGTCTCTGACTTTCGGTACGACGATGTCGAGAACTGGAAGTTGTCGGGGACTCCCCCAAGTCCCACCTCCCTCCGTGAGACGCGAGGTCCCTTAGACCAGAAATCTATCAACCTACAAAAATCCTCGTCTAAAATACTAGAGTTAGGAACGTAGAGGAGTATAGATTTCTTCGTGATTTGGGGAAGTACCACTGTAGTCAGGGAGTATTGATTGTTTTTTGAAAGTGTTTTACACACGAAGTACCACAACTTGACGGGGAAGTCGTTTTGGTGTACATGACTCGAAGGGGGTGACGGTGAAACCTCGTCAGAGAGTCTCGATAGACTCTACGACGGAGGTCCCTGGGTCAGGAGTAAAACGGGGTTTATTTTGAATCGAGCGTTGAGAGTTCAACATGTAGAAAAAATCAGTTGTCGACATGTATGAGAAGGAACGACAGAATAGATGGGGGAGTCGTTCAAATTTGACTGTTTCGTATATCAACATTGAGATCTGATTTATGTGGGTTTCGAAATTTATATATGAAATTTGGTTTAAAATATGTCGAGTTGAACTTATATAGTTTCCGCTAGGATTGAGTTAGACAGGTTCTGTTTTGACTAGTAGAAGGAAGGTACTTACCAAACGAAAACTTAAAAGATAAGGTCCGTGATCATAGTAGTTGGCAGAACAACTAGTTTTATCTTTGGACCATAAAGGATCTTTACGATGTATGATGGGGTTTATCAAGGTCGTTTATGGATATATAACACTGTGTGGCAGAAATTTCAAGAGGAAACTGGATTACCGTTTAAGTTTGAAGTTTTGTCTCGTTAATTCTAAGAAATAATTAAACTAGAATAATAAATAGAAGGACTATATACGTGTTCACAAAAGGAGATGAGTCTTTTGTGGTGGAGGGGGTGGCTGGTTTGTTAAGTGGAGAAGAGACCTTAGGGGACATTTGAAATCGTAAGGATGGGTGATTGTGAAGAAGTCCCGTCTGAAGGAAGGTAGGTTTACAGACCTAACCCATAGATAAGTCAAAAGACTTTCGTAAGATAACATTAACCGTCAAATAACCAGTCTTAGGAGTAGACACGAGTCTATTCCGGACAACGAAGGGACTATCGAGTCAACCAGTCCTTAGACGAACGTTACGTCCTCTGGGGCTAAGTTAAGGACCCAGTCCTTCTAGCCGACCTCTTCCCTATCCGATCGGTGCGGTCATAAGAACCCGAAGGGAACACCGAGTAGACCATTTCTTAGGAGGACATTACGTCCTCTGGACCCAAGCTGGGGACCCAACCCTTCTGGCGGACCTCTTCCCTATTCCGATGGGTGAGGTCATAAGACCGGACCTCTTAAGGTACCTGACAGGTACCCCAACGTTTCTCAATCTGTGTTGACTCACGGAAAGTGAAAGTGAAAAAATCTTGTCAGTAAGATTTACGTTAAGTACAGGGTATCGGTCGGATGTTTGAGAATGATTGGATTCTACTTTATCCATATATTTAACTTTTATTCACAAATCTTTGAGAAAAATCGTTAAACAGTCTTATTAGAACATAAACTAACTCCATTACTATTTCTGAAACCGGAACGTAAAGATAAAGTAAAGAGACTATTAAGTAAAACCGACACAGTCACTATCCAACCCTTAGTGACGTTGACTTCGTCCCTAAACACCGGACACAGTCGAATAACGTTATAACATAGACGACTTGGGTTGTATCTTGAAATGAATAACATCAATGTTGTACAAACAACTAAATAATAATTTACTCACTTTTATGATTACTTATATCGATATGTATGTTTAGAGTGAATTTTAACCATTGGTTACGAATTCACTTCGTTTGTGTAGTTTAAAATTTTTCGTTCTATTTACTTTGTATTATGAGTACTTTTTCGTAAGATAAACCCTCGTTGATTGTTGAACGAGTGAACACTTGTAATGAAAGTTTTATTAGTATAACTTATTTTGATCTAAAACTTTGTGTAGAATAGTGTTTACAACAACAATCCATCGGTCTTATCCTCTTTCCTCAGGTTTTTTCGCTGTCGATTTTCTGTTTCTTTCCTTTTTCGGACGTTTTTACCTTGTTTTCCTTTAGGTGGCTGGTCTCACTCTAGTCGACTTTGTTTACTAGGTGGAAGAACCAATCGGATTAAACGTATCCCGTCCGAGTCTCTCCTCCTCTGTTTACACATTTTCCTTCTTCGGGTCTTCTTAATTCCGGAGAGTAAACCCTAGGCGGGCGGGAGTGGGGAGCTCCCACATGATAGGAAATAAAAAGGATTATTTTGACTCGACATTGGGTCGACATTGTAACCAGACTGTAAAGTTTAGAAATGACACCGTTCTGTCTTGACTCCTTTAATGTGTGAGGGGCCTGTATAGACCACGGTCCGGGACCTACATTGGAGCGACTTTGTTAGATTTGAGACGGGGTCGTTCCGCCTCTGGTTCGTGTGTCTTCGGGTCGAGCCACTTTCGAGTGCACCACCTGCGACTTCCGTTTCCTTTGGGTCGCGTCACCTTCACTGTTCTTCGGGTCGCACGACCTTTGGTCCCGTTGTTTTTTCCTTGAGTCGTCTTTGGAGCGTGTCGTCGAGTCAGAGTCTAAGGTCCTCTGGAGGCCAATTCCATCCTCCAGGAGCGGGGATACCGACCTTCTTTTATGCCGATTGTTTTAGAATTAAAGAAATGTTAGTGAACAAAAAACAGAGGAGTTTGGGGGACACTTGTCGTCCCCACTTTGACTCCTTGAGACCGTGCCCGATGAGGGGGTACACAGGACTTCCGACGTGATAGACGACACGGAGTCATCGATAACGGGTTCACCCACTCCCAAGAAGACAGGAATTAGAGGAAACACGGTTCCTAGTCCTGTTACTTTTAACACCCGTGTCCAGTCCGTAAATCGTCAAAAAGATCGTTTAATACTTTCACCAAGGAGTCGTACTAAAAGAGTGACGAAAAAGGAGGACAGGAAGTCGAGGAGATAGGTAGATACGGCGACAAATGTTTCATAACCCGTCCAGTAGTACAAAGACAAAGACTTTCGACACAAACTTTGACAAATGGGTCAACCCTGAGTTTGGGTGCACCGTCCCTGAGACACGACACGAATCAGTGAGTCAGCACAGACCGTCCCTAAGTTCGGCCTGTTTTGGGTACCACGGACCAAAGTCCTGGATTACTTCGAGTCGAATACCTACAGAGTAACGTTTTTTTTCTTAGTCACTCTCTCGTTATCCATTCTCCATCTAAACAAACCTAAGTCTCTCTTCGAGTGGGGTTCTCACACCAGGTAGTGTCTCCCGCTCACCTCACCGGTACCTTACACCACACCAATCAAAAGGAACCCACCCCACTAAAGTATACGATTACTCACCCTCCTTATGAGGTTGTTGACCCCTTAGTGGGTGAGGAACTAGAAACGTATCACGAAACCTAGTTAAACTAGAGACCAAGGAGATTTGTTTGAATCGTATAATTTTTCTTCTCTGTAATGAAACGGTTGTTTTCAGGTAGATCAATTTCGATACCAAAAAGGTCATCAGTATATACCTACACTTACAACCTTATATTTCTTTCGACTCAGGCCTTTTTAACGATAAAAACTTGACCACAACCTCTTCTAAGAATTCTCAGGGAACTTGACGTTCCTCTAGTTTGGTCAGTTGGGATTTCGTTTAGTCAGGACTTACAAGAAACCTTCCTGACTACGACTTCGACTTTGAGGTTATGAAACGGTTGGACTACACTTTTTGATCTTTAGTTTAACGGTTGTAGGTAACCTAGTAGTTTTGTCGTTTTTGTAGTTGAAGACGAAATTACTGATACGGTTTCGGAAACTGATACACCTAGTGTTGTTTGACCTTTTAAAAATTTCACTACCCTTACGGTCTAGTGTAATGGACGGAAGACTCTTTAGACATACGTCCAGTCCTTCGTTATCAATCTTGACCTGTATCTTCTCGTCTGACCAAGGTTAAGTCCTTTCTTCATGAAGTTCCGACATACAACAGTGGGACGAATAAATTGAAGATACGTCTCATGTAGTACTCTTTGCGACCTGACCTTCTTTGTGTTCGACCTTAGTTCTAACGACCCTCTTTATAGTTATTGGAGTCTATACGTCTACTGTGGTGGGAATACCGTCTTTCACTTCTCCTTGAGTTTTCGGATAACTACTTTCACTTTCTCCTCTCACTTTTTCAACCGAATTTCGAGTTGTAAGTCTTTTGCTTCTAGTACCGTAGACCAGGGTAGTGAAGTACCGTTTATCTACCCCTTTGTCACCTTTGTCACAGTCTGAAATAAAACCCCCCGAGGTTTTAGTGCCGTCTACCACTAACGTCGGTACTTTAATTTTCTGTGAATGAGGAACCTTCTTTTCAATACTGGTTGGATCTATCACATAATTTTTCGTCTCCGTAATGAAACGGTTGTTTCCAGATAGACCAGTTTCGATACCAAAAAAGGTCATTAATACATTCCTACACTCTAAACCAGTGATTTCTTTCGACTCACGGTTTCTTAACTACGAAAACTTGACACCACAAACCTCTTCTGAGAACTCTCAGGGAACCTGACTGACGTTCCTTTAGGTTGGTCACGTAGGATTTCCTCTAGTCAGGACTTACAAGTAACCGACCTCGGTTCCCACTTTGACCTACACCGTCCATCGAGACTGTTAAAGAACCAACTGTGTCCCCGATGGATGAGACATGACTGGAGGATGAGATCTCAGAAGAGGAAGGTTTGGACACGGTAAACCCCGTGATGTCCTTTTTGTTAATGTTTTTCTGAGAGGGTTTGTGAGGAAACTACAACCCTACCTCAACCGATTACGGGGATGATTAGGAACAATAGTGGTATAACTACGACGAATACTAACAAGATACATAATAGTTAACAGATTGGGTAAAACAGAGACGGGTCCAGTTGTTCGATCACGTTTTTCCTAAATATTTTGAAGTCGGTTGATGTCTCTTATAGAAGGTCGGAATCTAGTCAAGTCAAGTCAGGGAGTCAGCACAGACTGAGAAACGTTGGGGTACTTGTCGTCGTGCGGTCCGGAGGGACAGGTAGTGGATGAGGGTCTGAGGTGGGTTTGGGTACAGGTAGTTCAACTACTACGGTAGGTTGGTAGAGTAGGAGACAACAGTGGAAGAGGAAGACGGGAGTTAGAAAGGGTCGTAGTCTCAGAAAAGGTTACTCAGTCGAGAAGCGTAATCCACCGGTTTCAGGACCTCAAAGTCGAAGTTGTAGTCAGGAAGGTCACTTGTGAGTCCTGACTAGAGGAAATTCTACCTGACCTGTCGGAATCTACCTGTGGAGATATTCCTGAGACTCCGAGCTGATCGTTCTCCCTCTCCGGGTCATGAGGAGGGGTAGGGTCGAGTCCTCCTTTATCGATCTCTCTGGAGTTGTTGGGATAGGGTTTCTTAACCCGGAGGGTAGAGAACTTCCACCTTACAATCCATCGATCTTATCCTTTCTCCTTAGGTTTTACCACCACCGATTTTCTGTTTCTTTCCTTTTTTGGGCGTTTTTACCTTGTTTTACTTTAGGTGCCTGGTCTTTCTCTTGAAATCGACTTTGTTTGTCAGACGGAAGAATTAATCGGGTTAAACGTATACCGTCCGAGTCGCCCCTTCTCTGGTTACATATTTTCCTCCTTCGGATATTCTTAACTCCGGAGAGGAAACTCTAATGGGGTGGGAGTGCGGAGCTCCCACATGATAAGAACCAAAAAGGATTATTTTTACTTGTCATTGCCTGGAAATTGTGACCAGGTGTCAAAGATTAGAAACGTCACTACTTTGTCTTGGCTCCTTTAACGTATGAAGAAGTTGTAATAGTAAACGTTATGGAAACTAATTGGTCAAAAATTTGTTTAACGTTTGCGAATTCTTATAATTTGTAAAATCAACTGTTTTCTACCTATTTCCTTTTTAGATTTTGACAAAATACCGACACTCAGAGAGAGGAGATATCAGAGATAAAAGAGCTTATAAAGGAATGAGAGATTTGATAAGGGAAGATGAAAAAGACAAGAACCGGTCATGAAAGTATTCTTCACTTACTTACACAGATATTTCCGTTTGTCATGTCTTTAGTTGGAGATAGACAATTAAGACATCACCTAAGATATGAAGGGGTAAGTCTAGGGTACAAATCCTACCTCTGTGAGTAAAAATCGAGGACGGTCCCAAAAACACCGACAACTAAAATCAGTGATTCAACACAGGTTGAGAAAACACTCGGGTACCTGACATCGGGTGGTCCGAAAAGACAGGTACCCTAAAGGGTCCGTTCTTATGACCTCACCCAACGGTAAAGGAAGAGGTCCCCTGGAAAGATTTGGTCCCCAGTTTCGGCATAGAGGACGTAACCTCCGTCAAAGAAATAGTGGTTCAGTTACCCCTTCAGGACGAAAACTATTAAGTCTCGTATGAATGAGTCATCTTCAACCGGAAACGACTATTTCCGATGGATTGAGTTCCAATATGGGTAAAACCCCTCAAAGACTTTAGGTCACGGATAACTGCACCACCATGATTACTGACCAGAGTAACGAAGTTAAACCTTGTTACATTCAAGGAGGATCAAGGAAACACCGAGTGCCCTCCCTGACTCCAGAAAAAAAAAAAAAAAAAAAACGTAAAGTTATAGAGGGAGATGAGTTCGGACAAAAGAGGAAAGGTATATCCTTATTAAGGACTCTCGTGAGAGATTATTTGGTGTATTTACATATATATGTAGAGTCTACTACAAAAGACCGAATTCTCTTACTTATTTTGGACAATTTGATCCTAGTATAGAATATCTCCTCCAGTTTTCAGGATATTTGACTTTATTCAAAATTTTGCAACATCTTTCAGTATTTTCTTCGCGTATATTCGATCACCAAGTTTAAATATGAGTCGGATGAGTGTTTCCTATTTTTACTTTTATCCTACTGTCCCGGAGACACCCATTTTTGTGTTGTCACTGATAGACCTCGTCACCACCATCTTACAGCAAGTTGTTTTCTTAGTACCATTTTTGAATTTAAGTCAACTAAACTTCGTCCCGAATCCTTAGACACAAAACGGTTCCATGAGTCTCTAAGCCACATCTTTTATATGTGATTGTCGGAAGAGTCTTAACGAATATGGTTGATATCCACTTCAGATACACAGAAATCATGACTTCGTTTTCTCCTTTATTCCAAATTTTTTTTCTATTTTCGTTCCTTTTGAGTGTCTCTCTTCTTTTTCACAACAAAAAAAAAAATTTTCTAGTATATGTTGAAACGTATCGTTTTATATATATCCGAGTCAATTTTTTTCTTTCCAAAAAAAACAAATTATTCTTCACTTAGTCTAACGGAACACTCTCAAATGGAGTATGACATTTGATAAAATCATATACGGGAAACCTGATACACTTTTAGTCAAGACCGTAAAATCTCACTCTCGTTAATAACAAAAGGAAACATTTCTCGTAAATGTAACAATTACAAACCTCAAAACTGGAGTCACGAAAACAATTAGATATTTAAAAGGGAACCACTAGAATTAGTAAAGGTACGGACGTTGACATGAATTAGGATTACTGAAGATTAACGACAACGACGAATCAACGATTCAACACAAGGTGAGAATTACTGGGGTACCTGTGATCGGGTGGTGTGAGGACACAGGTACCTTAAAGGGTCCCTTCTTGTGCCTTCGGACCGCACGACGTCCGGACCCTCAAAGTTTCTAGACTTGTGTTGAATCACGGACTTGTACTGTTTCTTGTGACCTCGGTCAACGGTAAAGGACGAGGTCCACTAGAAGGATTAGGTCCCTAGTTTGGGTACAGAGGACGTGACCATCCGTCAGAGAAATGGTGACTCGGTTTATGAACAGGCTTTTTTCTCCCTCCCCTGTCAATTGTAAATAATTGATGGACGGTTCGTGAGACAATCCATTAAATACCGATGACGTCGGTACTTTAATTTTCTGTAAACGAGGAATCTTTTCAATACTGGGTTGGGTCTGCCTATAATTTTTCGTCTCTGTAATGAAACGGTTGTTTCAGGCAGATCAGTTTCGACACCAAAAAGACCATCAGTACATATCTTCACTCTCAACCTGATATTTCTTTCGACTCGTGATTTCTTAACTACTAAACCTTGACACCAAAACCTCTTCTGAGAACTCTCAGGGAACCTGACGTTCCTCTAGGTTGGTCAGGTAGGATTTCCTTTAGTTAGAACTTATGTGTAACCTTCCTGACTACGACTTCGACTTTGAGGTTATGAAACCGGTGGACTACACTTCTTGACTGAGTAAACTTTCTGGGAGTACGACCTTACTAACTTCCGACCTTCTCTTCCCCTGTTGTCTCCTACTCTACCAACCTACTGTAGTGACTGAGTCACCTGTACTCAAACCTATTCGAGACCCTCAACGACTACCTGTTCCTTCGGACCGCATGACGTCAGGTACTCCAGTGTTCCTCAGTCTGTGGTGACTCGTCGACTTGACTTGACTTGACTTGACTAAAGTACTATTCCCGAAGGGACCACTAAGTCTACTATTTCTTAGACGGATGTTACACCCTCTGGACCCAAGGTAGGGACTCAACCCCTCTGAGGGACCTCTTCCCTTACTGTCGGGTGAGGTCATAAAAACGGACCTTTTAAGGTACCTGTCTCCCCGGACCACCCGATATCAGATACGCCAGTGGTTCTCAACCTGTACTGACTCGATGATTGCGAAAGTAAAGTAATATCAGTCTATTACAAAGTCATTAAATATTAATGGTAGTAAAGTATCAATTCCTCTATTCATTATATAGGTTTAAATGTTTGAATGTTACCCATTCAAACTTAATGAACGGACGTATAGGTCTAGAGGGGAACCTTATAGTCTACATGGATAAACAAACGGACGAAATAAAAAGACTAATAGGGTATCAGACAAGTTTAAGTTGTATAAGTATTCGAATGAAATAAACCGGTGGGGTTGACCTGGTGTAGAAAAATGTAAAGTCTATTATAAGAACAGTGGACGGGTCGACTAGTTCAAGTAGTGGTTTGGGGAAAGAAGAAGTAGTTGATATGTGTTAAAACACAATTTGGTAAGGTCTTCTTAAATAGAACATTCATAGGGAATTCATATTATGAATAAAAAAGGACCGAATATGACTGAATCAGATCCGTGGTCAGTATCGAGTGGATCTAAGGACGTCAATAAATGAATATAGGGACGGTAGCCAAAGAGGGAAAATTACAGAACTCACCGGTTCTCTTAAGGTAAACATTTTGCATACTTATACAGTAAAAAGTAAACTCTGTATTCGGTTTAAATAATTATATAATATTGTAGTAGAAACATTTGAAATAAGATGAACAACTGTATTTAAAGAGTGTTGGTGTCACGAGACCGATACATTAGATAGGACGTACCAATCTATATTCTAAATTAAACTGAATTTTTATGTTGATTCTTAATAAAATGCAAATAAACTAAATAAATGTATGTTATTATTTGATAATGTATAGTTGTATTTACCCAATGTACAAAATACTTTTAATTGGTATAAATTTTTATTAAATTTTCTTTTCTATCGTACCTAAAATTAATAGGATAAATAAAGACGTAACGTAAATAACCTTATAAAACAAAAAATAACTTCATATACCATTTTTATTTCTGACTTTATCTATTTACTGAACTTTTCCTTCACGAATTTTTGGAAAGGTCTATTAGGATCTTTAAGACGAAACTATCACTTGGGTTTAACAGGTTCATCATAAAAAAATTTCTGATCAATGTCATACCATAGACTTTTATATACTTACTTGAAAGGTACAGGACAATATAATTTTAAGTAACCGAATGGAATGTGAGACTTATATAAAAATTAGATTTTAACACGGAAACAAGAAGTATTTTATAACCTAGTAACTCAATATGTCGAAAAGGTTTAAAACTACCTTAAATGTTCAAAAGGTCCATAAGATTGTACAAAACCTCCTAGTTTATCATAGTAACTCTTATTTAGTACAGTAAAAACAGGGGAAGTGTACTGACCGGGTAAAGTAAATTAGAAGTTCTTTATAAAACGATTTATGGGTTGAGACTTAGTAAGACCAAATAACTAATCGGTGATAAAACTCCTTTGTTACCGTATTTTCGTCGATCAAATCGGATATTGAGTTTATTAGTGTGTTCAAAATAAAAAGAAGAACTTATGTTGTCATGATTAAACTCTACGTTACGTACTTAGCATGGAGGGTTAAAGAGTACGTGTTATGATTCTCGTACACATAAGGGCTTATTTCTAAATTAGACGGGATAACTTCTATGAGTAAAAAGTCATATCCAAAAGATGTTCATAGACTACCACTTTTTATATGTTAAGACGATTATGTCAACACACGATGATGGACTTAAGTCCGATTCTGAGGGTCGTCAAATCAGTGATCACGGACTTTTTTGGTAAAACTTCGGGTTCCGTTTTACACACAAATACTTAAAATGTATAAAAATTATAAAATTGTGTAAATATACAAATGTACACAAAGATATACAAAACCCCGAAAGGTCCACCACGTCACCATTTTTGTAGACGGACGGTTAAGTCCTCTGTGTCCGAGGTAGAGACCCAACCCTTCTAGGGGACCTCATTCTTTACCATTAGGTGAGGCGATAAGAACGGACCTTTGGGGGTACCCGTCTCCTCGGACCGTCCGATGACAGGTACTCCAGGTCTTCTCAACCTGTACTGACTCTATCGAGTGTGTATAAACACAATAATGTAAATTATCAATAAAAAAGGTCTTATAATTACACAAATTTTTATTACTTTTACAACCTTGCGAAAAGGATTCTGGGGTTATAACGTAACCATATATAAATTTAAAAACAAAGAATAGTGTATAAAGACATATTTAAATTTTAAAATTTTATAATGTGATTTTATGATAGACATACCTAAGGACTTACAAAACCACAAGGGAATTTAAAACGTGGGTTCCTCACAAGGAGACAGTTAAAATAACTACTGTAGTCACGTTTCAGTTTAATTTACTTACTGTTTACTGTAAAATTATCTCATATGTATATCAAAACTGGAGGACCTGGAGGACTTTCACAGAGTTAATGACACAAACCCAGTGTAAAATTTTGGTGACGAAGTTCCATTTTATTAATTTTTCAATTAAATTTTATTACAATGAAGATTATTAAGTAAGGGGGAGGTTAGAGTGTGTGTTTTTCATTTCGTATAACTGAAAGTTCTAACAATGATATATCATCATAACCCTTTATATAATTAAGAAATTTATAGGTGTACAAATTCTTCTGACAATGATCCCTGAAATTTACCCCTATAATTTGTTCTATCCTTCTTTGTGTAAGTTGTACCTTTTCCTTTTTTTTTAGAAAGACACAAGTACTGAATATCATTTAATTTATTTTAGAGACACGGATAAAACAAGTGTACATTGAGTTACTTCCCGAATCTTGTTCAAAAACTTATGACCGGTATAGTATCTCTTAATAGACAGTTCACTAACACTCCAAAAAGTTCGACCGTTAAAGACAACGACAACAAGTAATATTAATCTCACTCCACAGAGGTTAATGTATAAAGGTTTTAATACTTCAGGAACTTTAATACTAGTATGAAAAATGCGTAACTCTACGGTATGTAGTAATTCACAGTACTAAATCTGAATTTACGAGTAATTTAACTTAAAGGACGTATTTAACTTTCGGATGATAGTACCTACCATACTAAAATAAAAGTTTAAGAGTCTTTTATTTTTAAAAAATTGAGTTTTGAGTTGGATAATACGTATAATCTTACTTGAGTGTACCTTAAGATCTTCCAACGTTTTAATAAAAGTTTTTGGTGGTACTATTCTTTTTTCAAAAATCGTTTTAGGTATTTAAATATATGTGTGATTTGTTAGTAGGAATTAGAAGTGAAATCAACTAGTTTAAACATGCACCTATTTTTACCTTTTTCACTGTGTGAATAAAACCCCCCGAGGTTTTAGTGACGTCTACCACTGACGGTGGCACTGTAATTTTCTGCGAACGAGGAACCTTCTTTTCGATACTGATTGGATAGGTCGTATAATTTTTCGTCTCTGTAATGAACCGACTCTTTACAAGTAGATCAGTTTCGATACCAAAAAGGTCATCAGTACATACCTACACTCTCAACCTGATATTTCTTTCGACTCGTGGTTTCTTAACTAAGAAAACTTCTTCTTCTGAGAACTCTCAGGGAACCTGACGTTCCTCTAGGTTGGTCAGGTAGCATTTCCTTTACTTATAAGTAACCTTCAGGACTTATAAGTAACCTTCCTGACTACGACTTCGACTTTGAGTCTATGAACCGGTGGACTACACTTCTCGACTGAGTAACCTTTTCCCGGGCTACGACCCTTTCTAACTACCACCCTCCTCTTCCCCTACTGTCTCCTATTTTATCAACCTACTGTAGTGGTTAAGTTGACTGTACTCATACTCATTTGAGACCCTCAACCACTACCTGTCCCTTCGGACCTCACGACGTCAGGTACCCCAGCGTTTCTCAGTCTGTGCTGCCTCACTGACTTGACTTGACTTTGATATATGCAACGGTGTAATTTTTTTTTTTTTTGAACCTTTTTAATTAATCTCTCTCGGGAATTTTAAGACTTAGAAGAACCAATATCTATAAACCAATTAATAATTTGGAAATATAGATTGACCCCTTCCTCTACCGTTGGGTGAGGTCACAAGAACGGACCTCTTAGGGTACCTACCTCCTCGGACCACCCGATGCCAGGTACCCCAGTGTTTCTCAGCCTGTGCTGACTCGCTGAAGTGAAAGAGAGAGATATAGATTATCGTGTCGTTCCTTTGTCAGTCATACACGACAAAGAAGAGAAGGATGCGTCTTCTTGACACATAATGTAGTTTAATTCTTCGACTGACTCCGGCGTGACGGTTTACACATCTTTTTACTAACACAGTTAAATTTCAATTTTATGTTCAACAATGAATTCACTTAAAATCTCACACTTCAATCTTTACTCACTCACCATTCCAGTCACAGTCTCAGATCCTTAGTATACTAATATCACACATTATATTTGATTATACACGAAAATAATCAATAGTACCCATAAGTTACAGTTTTCATTTTCGTCCTCTCAAAAGTTCATTGTCTATCTCATCCCTTCTTTGCAAAATTAGTGAGACACAAATTACTGCTACTGTTGTTTTGGTATTGAAATAAGATCCTTTACAAAAGATCGGTAGATGCCCCAGCGTGTCTCAGCCTGTGCTGACTTCGCTGAATCGTCGTCGTCGTCGTAAGACAAGTTGAAGGGAGTCCACCATTGTTAGAATAACAACCTACCTTCGTTTCTGATTCTGGAAGTGTATTTGATCTTTCGGTCTCCTAAATATTTGACTGTAGAATAAGGTGTCTCCGAAAATATATCTGAGTGACGTAAAGAATCATTCCTTTTAAGAAAGTCGAGTGATTTCCTAAATCTTAGTTTTCAAGTTTTTGACTCGTTAAAATATGACATAGATGAAAGTATTCACGATTTGAAATACTTTGATTTAGTCCCAATCCCACCTTACTTTCAAAGAGAAATTGTTCTATTTACGTTAGTCAAATTACTTGAGAAGAACCTCTGTTCCTACTCTACCTTCTTTAATAAACAAGTAATACGATTAATTTTATCCCCTAGATTTCAGATACTTTTGTTTTAACTAATTTCGTATAAGTCAAACAGACGAATCTCAACACTTCGTGTTTTAGGTATGAATCACACGTTCGGTACCCATAACTAACCTCCGACGTGTATTAATAATAATAAAAACGTACACCACTTATACCAAAAACCAAAAATGGATACTAACAAACTGTATAATTTGTGTATACCTTTTCTCTTTAAGTTCTTCTCCCTCTAGTGATTCGTTCCGTCTTCCTTTGAGAATTACAAGGTAACGTTAATTCGTCGTATATCTGATTCCGTACACCTTCTTTTTTTTTTTTAAGGACTACCCGAAGAAAATACTTTGACGATTCTTCGGGTCGACTTTATCACAAGTGTTATCTTTACAACCGAACTGTTGTCTCTTTCCCCCAAAAGCGGTCGAAAAAAGATAATCGGTCAGTCTCCCTCGAACGTCCCTATATTCTCGAATTAGTAGTAAATTGTCAAGAAAAACTAGGTGGGGGATAGGTACCATTCCTGACCTTTCATAAGGGGAACGTGAGTGTCAAAGTAAACAATTGTTTTCAGGGTCACATACTCACTTATACGTACCTCAACTTGAGACTCGACGACTTTTCTTTTATCTTTGAAATGAAGACTTACTCCGACTTACATCTAGTTGGAGAAAGGATTCTCAGTTCTCTAGTTTACCTGATTTTGAACCTTAATTAAAGTCCACTCCGAATGATACGAAATACTCTTCAAAGGTTTATAAAATATACTACTTTATATAAAGTTTAATATTCGTCTCTGGACCACTTTTGAAACCCTAAAAGATGTTCGAAGTTTTTATATATATCAAACTTCCTTCACTATACGTAAATAATTTATCTAAGTCTTGATGAGTAACCGTAAAATGGTCTGGATAAAGTATATTGAATTTATTTCAAAAGTTTCGGTTCGTCTATCTTTTGTCAAGAGTACAGAATGGTGAAATTGTTCAAGAAGAAAAACAAAATTCTGAAACGAATTGGTACATACAGTGACACTCCAAAATAAGTCGTACATATCTGTTTTACCCTGTTCCGCTACCGTGGGGTGAGGTCGTGAGAACGGACCTTTTAGGGTACCCGCCTCCTCGGACCACCCGACGTCAGGTACCCCAGTGCTTCTCAGCCTGTGCTGACTCGTTGCAGTGAAAGTGAAAAGTGAAAGTACGTAACCTCTTCCGTTACCGTTGGGTGAGGTCACGAGAACGGACCTCTTAGGGTCCCTGCCCCCTCGGACCACCCGACGGCAGATACCCCAGTGTGTCTCAGTCTGTGCTGACTTCACTGAATCGTCGTCATCGTCGTCTGTTTTAGTCAATGTGAGTCATACTTGAAGTTTGAGAAAGAGAAAACTAATGTTCAAGAAACTTTTATAAAAGCTATAGGGTCTAAGGTTTTATTGTTACTATAACTGTTTTCATGGTTGTTTCTCTTTTGTGACATAGTTATAGTTGACCATGTTTATTTAACCTGTAATACTTGTGATAAAAATTATGCTGAACTATGTCACTTACCTTCTTACCTTGAGTTTCACTTTTCTGTAGTCAAACTTAAGACTATGATTGTGAGTGTTAGAACCCTGTAACCTGTCACGTAATAATGAGATGCGTATAAAGGAATAGTCATTTTATCTTCTTATAGGACTAAGAAAATCACATGAGTGTCACAATAAACCCCTACTATATATGGTCTTGTCTCACATGATCGTGGTGTGGGTCCTTAGTGAACCGAGGGAAGATTTGTTTATCTGAGACCCTGCGTCTCCACTGAGTATAGTACTGTAGACTCCCATATGTGGTTCTTGTACTATAAATTGATTAGGGTGACGATTTCGAACTAACTGTTAAAGTTACAATGAGGATTCCTTCTCATACGATTCTTCGTCAAGATATATAGTAAATATAAAAACATAATCATCGCTTGAGAATCTCGGGAACAAAAGAAAGTTTTTTTGAATTGCATGATTTTATTATCGCGTTTTCCTTGTGCGTTTAAAACTAGGGATATTTATCGTACAAGAATGGGACAATAGTAATAATGACAACAAGAATATTGACAGTAGGTCGAAATGGTGACTACCTTCATCGTGTGTAAGACTTTGAATTTAGATTTAAAAATAGAAACTTGAACTTTGGTAAACGGAGTCTAACCCTGAAGTGTACCGATCCTGAACTTAGGTCGGTTTTGGGTTCATGGATCAAAATCCTGGAGAAATCCTGGTTCTGGATTGAGATACGGAAAAGAATGGAATGGTGACAGGGAAACACCACCGGTCGACTTTGACACATGGAATCTAACCCTGAACTTGGGTCTGTTTTGGGACGAACCCTGAACTTGTGTGCACTGACCCTGAACTTAGACCGGTTTTGAGACGGACCCTAAACTTGTGTGTACCGACCCTGAGTTTGGGTCGGTTTTGGGTGCCATGGACCAAAGTCCTGGATTACTTCGAGTCCAAGAATTACATAATAGTGTCTTTATTAAGTTACTCTCTGTTTCACTATCCAATCTTCACCCAAATAAGTCTAAATCTCTCTTCGTGTAATAATTACGACTTCTTCGACTCCAACTTGTCAAGATACTTCTGGATGTTCTGGAAAATCTTGATTATGGGTATTTTCTACAGGAAAAGTAATATCCCCTGACCTCACGGTTTCATCCTTCAGTTCTTTGTGAACTCATTGTCCGTTTAAACCAGAACCTCATGTCTTACTTCGTCCCGTTTCCGATTATCTCAAAACGGTTCTCTTACGTAACCAGTATCGCTTGTGGGAGAAGGTTGTAGTGTTCTCTACTGAGATGTTTACCTGTAGCGGTCTACCAGTTGTGACTTTAGTCTAAATAATGTCAGAAACGTCGGTTTCTACCTCTTTGAGATATGTCAGTTGTTTTTGTTCTGGTCCTCGACTGACACCGAGTCTAGTACGTGAGGAATAACGTTTGACTTTTAATTTAACTTCTTTCATCCCTTTTGGCGATCTGGTAAGTCCGTACTGGATTTAGTTTAGGGAATGTTAATATCTCACCTTCACCCTTTATCTCAGTTCCCTGATCTAGACTATCTGTCTCACGTACTACTTGATTCCTACCTCCAAGTCCTGTAACACGTCCTCTGTCCCTTGTTTTGGTAGGGGTTCTTTTTCTATACGTTTTTTTCGTTTTGTCGACAGACTCCTCGGGAATGTTTATCGACACTTTTCTTCTCTGCGTTTTTCGTTTCCTCTTTTCCTTTCTATATTCGTAGACTTACGTCTCGAGGTTTCTTATCGTTCCTCTCTATTCTTTTGTAAGAAGTCACTAGTTACATTTCTTTATCTCCTTTTGTTATCTTATCCTTTCTGATATCTAGAGAGGTTCTTAAAATCTCTATGGTTCCCTTGTAAAGTACCTTTCTACCTGAGTTATTTCCTGTCTTTACCATACCTGGATTGTCTTCGTCTTCTATAATTCTTCACCACCGTTTTTATGTGTCTTCTTGACATCTTTTTTCTAGAAGTGTTGGGTCTATTGGTACTACCACACTAGTGAGTGGATCTCGGTCTGTAGGACCTTACGTTCCAGTTCACCTGGAATCCTTCGTAGTGATAATTGTTTCGATCACCTCCACTATCTTAAGGTCAACTCGATAAAGTTTAGGATTTACTACTACGACACTTCCACGGTGTGAGTTATACGATCGTTTAAACCTTTTGAGTCGTCACCGGTGTCCTGACCTTTTTCAGTTAAAAGTAAGGTTCCCGTTACGGTTTCTTACGAGTTTGATGACGTGTTAACGTCAGTAGAGTGTGTGATCATTTCATTACGAGTTTTAAGAGTTTCGGTCCGAAGTTGTTATACACTTGGTACTCGAAAGTCTATAAGTTCGACCTAAAATTTTTCCGTCCAGTTTAACGGTTGTAGACGACCTAGTAACTTTTTCGTTTTCTCAAGGTCATTTTGTAGATAAAGACGAAATAACTGATACAGTTTAGAAAACCGACACACCTAGTGTTGTTTGACACTTTTTAAGACTTTCTCTACCCTTATGATCTGGTGGACTAGACGGAGAACTCTATAGTCATACGTCCAGTCCTTCGTTGTCAGTCTTGACCTGTACCTTGTTGTCCGACCAAGGTTTATCCTTTTCTACATGTAGTTCCGATATATAACAGTACGATGAATAAATTGAAGATACGTCTCATGTAGTACTCTTTGCGACCCGACCTACCTCGGGTTCGACCTTAATTCTAACGGTCCTCTTTATAGCTAATGGAGTTTATACGTCTACTGTGGTGGGAAGACCGTCTTTAACTTCTTGACTTCTCGGAGACGTACTTTCACTTTCTCTTCTCACTTTTTCAACCGAATTTCAAGTTGTTAGTCTTTTGATTCCAGTACCGTAGGTCAGGGTAGTGAAGTACCTTTTATCTACCCCTTTGACACCTTTATTACCGACTGAAATAAAACCCCCCGAGGTTTTTAGGGACGTCTACCACTAACGTCGGTACTTTAATTTTCTGCGAATGAGGAACGTTCCTTTCAATACTGGTTGGATCTGTCGTATAATTTTTTGACTCTATAATGAAACGGTTGTTTCCAGACAGATCAGTTCTAATACCAAAAAGGTTATCAGTACATACCTACACTCTCAACCTTATATTTCTTTCGACTCTCGGCTTCTCAATTACGAAAACTTGACACCACAACCTCCTCTGAGAACTCTCAGGGAACCTGACAGTCCTCTAGGTTGGTTAGGTAGGATTTCCTTTAGTCAGGACTTATAAGTAACCTTCCTGACTACAACTTGGACTTCGAGGTTATGAAACAGGTGACCTACGTTTCTTGACTGAGTAACCTTTTCTGGGACTACGACCCTTTCTAACTTCCACCCTCCACTTCCCCTACTGTCTCCTACTCTACCAACCTGCCGTAGTGACTGAGTTACCTGTACTCAAACTCATTTGAGATCCTCAACCACTACCTGTCCCTCCGAACCTCACAACGTCAGGTACCCCAACGTTTCTCGACCTGTATTGACTCACTGACTTGAGTGACTGAATAAATATGAGATGTCTCTCTTATACCCGGACCATCTCCCGATCACGTCTGTGTTTTACACCGTACCAACAAAAACATCAGACCCATTAAAGTATACGATTACTCACCTCCCTAATAACGTTAATAAGAACCCTTTCCCACCTCCAAAGGTCCTTAACCCGGTGGTGAAGGAGGAACCAAAAAACAGTCCCGGAACCTCGACAGTCCCGTGGAGGTCGACACGGAAAATCGAACGACTGACTCCTAGTTTCAACTTAGTTTCAGTTGAACAGACGGTAGATCCTGGGTATACTAAGATTTGACAAGTTTAACACAGGAACCCGATCCAGGAGAAAGGTTGCAACACGGAACGGGGAAAGGGAGGATAACGTGTGAGTGAGTGATCGTCCACGTGAACTCCAGTTAACAGGAGTTTCGGACAGGACTCTCACTTTTCGTCGTAATAATAGACGACGACGACGACGATTCAGTGAAGTCAGCACAGGCTGAGACACGCTGGGGTATCTACCGTCGGGCGGTCCGAGGGGGCAGGGACCCTAAGAGGTCCGTTCTTGTGACCTCACCCAACGGTAAAGGAAGAGGTTGCGTACTTTCACTTTTCACTTTCACTTAAGCGAGTCAGCACAGGCTGAGGGTCGTTGGGGTCCTCGGGTGGTCCGAGGAGGCTGGTACCCTAAGAGGTCCGTTCTCGTGACCTCACCCCACGGTGACGGAAGAGGAAATAGTAGATCCTTGAATAATTTTAGTCTTTTAGACCACACCGTGGGTTGTTCGAGTCAAAAACATTCAGAAAGTTTCAAGAACCCTTCGTACGGTTTAAGACCCTCAGTGATTACATCCTATTAAACCGATTCCCGTTCACAACATCCTATTTAACTGAATAGGGAATCCTATATAGGATGTAATTCGGACCAACTAGCATCACCCTTTTACTTCGTATATGGTAAATTGTGTAACGTAAATAGGAAAGAATTAAGTCCTATTAACACGACTCTGGTCACGGTGACGAAAAGTGTTGAATAGAATAACAGTCCGGTGAGATAAAGACAGAAGAGTTTACGTCGGGTCTTTCAGGAGACTAAGAATATAAACCCTAACTGAAATTCTGTTGAGGACTATTGGGAATGTCTATTTAAAAGACCGTCCTCCATAGACCAAGAAAATCTTTTTCCGAACTAGAAAAGAGATATGAATTAACATGACTTTCTAATCGATAGAAAAGGGAAGATAACCCTCGTCTCTATTCCCTCGACTGACCTCAAATAAAAGTCGACCTTCGGATGTCCCCTTACTTTCAATACAATTACCATACGACTCTTAAGATAAGACTGTGGTAAACGCTAGATGGACATTTTGTATATTTTGTTGAATACATGTATTAAAAATAAGTCAAAGAACATCAGTGTTAAACCGTTTCCATTATATACTTTTTATTTAAAAGAAAGTGGACAAAAATGATCTGAATATTACCCTTTTGTGGATACGATAATACTTTTGAACAGTTTTGTTTAGTAAACTAAAAAAAAAAAAAAATTCTATTCCTACCGTATAAGATCGGTCACAAATGGCTTCCCACCACGAATATAGTAACTAAAAGAAATCATGTTACACTTCTAAAGTCGACTCTACGTGTTCACTCTTTAATGTAAGACATTAGGGACCCAAGGAGAATAAAAGACAGGAAAGGGAAGGGAGGGGAAGGGAGGAGAAGAGTGGAAGACGACACTAAACCGACGGGACTTAAGAAAAGAATTTACTTGGTGAGGACGGTTTATGGACCGACAATAGTAAAGACGGGTGGTCCCAATAAAGACCAACGGAACTGATCCATAAATCCTCTAAAGGGTTTAGATTAGGGAGGGTCGTTCCTCTAGGTTGGTCAGGTAAGATTTCCATTAGTCAGGACCCACAAGAAACCTTCCTTACTACGATTTCGACATTGAGGTCATGAGACCGGTGGAGTACGTTTCTCTACTGAGTGACCTTTTCTGAGACTACGACCCTCCCTAACCCCCGTCCTCCTTTTCCCCTGCTGTCTCCTACTCTACCGACCTACCTTAGTGGCTGAGCTACCCGTACTCAAACTCACTTGAGGTCCTCAACCACTACCTGCCCCTCCGGACCGCACGACACTAAGTACCCCAGTGTTTCTCAACCTGTGCTGACTCATTGACTTGACTTGACTTGACTTCACTTAGGGAGGGTCCTTGTAGTGTTCGTCGAGACATAGGAGGTCCGTATCAATTTCGTCCTCTGGCGTCTAGATATTTTATACTATGACGAGAGTACCTATGCTGACTGATCCGGTTCGTAAAAAGTCCCGACTACTTTAACGGACAAGACCCTTGGTCTTGTTTTTAAGCGTTTGGTATCCGATCACATAGATACCTATCTTCTCGATATTTGAACCTTCGACCCGGTCAATGTAGAGCACATTTGACCAACAGTATTTTGAAACAAGAAGTCTCTGTTTTTTCATTTTTTACCACGGGACTCTTAAAGTCCCCCATCTCTACCCTTATCTCTTGGAACTACGACAAAACCAGGACTAAGATCAAATCACGATTGAAATCCTAAACGAGTACGTGATCCCACGTCCTTCATTGTTAATCTGTTTAGGAGGAAAACATTAGTCACTTAAGTTTCCTTAAGACAAAGTCAAAAAATTCGTTTTTATAACTTATATATATCATAATATAAACACAAAAAATAGCATTTGCCTGTGAATTCAACCAGAATATTTGATTCAAATCTTTGGATTTCTTGTATAACGTATGAAAACATCAGTTTTCTCAAGACCCAAGTATTAAAAAATTTATTAAAAATAAGCAAATAAATAAACCCCCCTAACGTGACTTAGAAACAACGACGTACCCGCAAAGACATCGACGCCGCTCACCCTGAATGAGAGGCCAACTCTACTTGTCCGAAGAGGAACAGAGCCGAGAAGAACGTCTCGTTCCCTAGATCCCTCATACCTGAAGTCATAAACGGTACTCACCCGAGTCCTTAACGCTAAGGACCCGAGATCCCGTGTCTGGGTTATCAACACCGTGTGTCCGAAGAAAACACGGTGTTTCTAGAAAGGCCTAGTTCCTAGCTTGGCCACAGAGGACACGACCGTCCACTTAAGAAATGTCGACTCGGTGGTCCCTTTCAAGGACTCGAGTTTTATAATTGTTTTTTGTTTTAAAATTATATGTTTTTTTTAAAATCTTGGCAACGGGAAGACAACACTTCCTGACATAAACACAAGAAATAACTATAAAATTTTATGATACCTCGGATGTTATAAAAAATAAGTAACACTGAAATTTAGTACAAGAAAACTTTTATCAAATTTAACAAATATTCCAATTCATACGAAAATCTATAAACAGTTTAAAATATAGATTCTAATTTATATGTTCTCCACGTACTATTGTCGTGCGACGAGAGTATATATACACATATATATATGTTTGTCATGAATAATAACCTACGAAAGTAAATAAGATTGGGTATTTACTCTTGGTTAAGTAAAAATTTTATTGTAATCGTAGAAGTTTAGAACTGTGTGAAGATCTATTATGTTTGGTAGACTTTTTATTATAATACCATTTAAGTCCTTCTCTTTTTTCTTGTACAAAATGAAATCACATTTGACTTACCGAGTATTTAGGTTATAAGTTTTAATTCTTTATTACGATTTTTTATTTTTAGTCCGTTTCTATAATACTTAGAATGATGTTAAAGGTCTTATTTTATTTAAACAACATTCGAGATATTATAATATTTATACTCACTAAATAATTCCTGTAAATGTATATAAAAAACAAGAATTAATATCTTGACTTTAATTTACGTACTTATATATTGTTTTGTTTAATATAACTCTTTTCTACCTTTCAAAACAATCTACGAATAAGGTTCTGAGAAAGGATCAAGCGCGAAAAGAAGACTTTAATGTGAAAACTACTAAGAAAGAAGTTTGACGTCAGTGAACCACATAATTTGATCTATGTGTTAATTTCAATAAATAGACGTTGAGTAAAGAGTCTATGAAAACGGTAGTATAAATCAAAACTTAAAGATCTAAAAGGTACACAAAAACCTATTGTCATAACAAAATCTATTTAAAGGATATTAAAGATAAATATTTCAAAATTAACTTTTTTTGTCCCTATGACTGTAAATAACTGAGGGAAAACTCACAGTTAGTGGAAGATACCTAATAAGTCAATACGATCGGTGACTTGTATATGAGTCGTTAAATGTAAAATTCTAACCCTAAAAGGGGATTCACAGACTCTAAGTCCGTTAACTCTTCGAACGACTTCTTAAGTCTCGAAACTCTTAACTTCGGACTTAACGTTAGTGTTCGGATGAAAGAAAGACTATGTAGACAGTGGACAAAGTTCATTTGTGATTACATGACTTATCTACCTTGACTTAAAGTGTAGTGACTTACTTACCAAACTATATTTGTAAATAAACTAGTACATTCTGACTGAAATTATCGAACTTTCCAATTATAAAACCGGTACAGTTTCAAATACGTAAACAACTTTAGTTTACCTCTACACATTTTTTTTCTATGGAGACGGAATAATTTAGATACTGTCATTTACTATCTTGAAAACTTAGGTACTTTGTAACAAAATGTCTAAAAAAATCTATTAATTCCTATATATAAACGAAAAGAGAATACTTCGTACTACTTATCCAGATTTCGTATTTTACTCGTAGAATTGTATAAATAATACGAAAAGTCGTCCGTAATATAAGAGGATGACCTCTCAATTTTATAAGTTATATATATTAGACATGGATTTTTTCTACACAACTATAATTGTATATAAGGTGTAAAGTGACAATTCAGTTAATATACTCTCTTTTTTTAGTGTTAATAATATTCCTCTAATGATTTTAAACCAATCCTAATGTTAACATCCGATATTGTAGGTACGTACAAAACATATAATTATTTGTATTTTATTACTTAAGATGGGACACTTGTTTATATGGAAATGAGTCTTATTTCGTTGGTGCCATCGGTCTCAAACGACTGTAGACCAAAGAGCTGATTCAGTGTTGATTTTTCCCTAGGTTTCGTTCGTTAAAATTCAGTCCTTAAAGGATTCTGTCTCTCGATGGAGAGAAGACTCCGATATAAACTCACGGGGACCTTCTGATACGAACACAACCCACACACGATCACCATACACGTGAAAGAAGGACATACTATTTCCCGTGCCTCTGGTCCTTGAGTAGTGTATTCTTTCAAGACGTCAGGGGACTTCTGACTTCCAGTTAAGCTCTACTTGTGTACAACCGTCTGTAGAACTATGACGATTCAGCGAAGTCAGCACAGGCTGAGACACGCTGGGGTATCTACCGTCGGGTGGTCCGAGGGGGCAGGGACCCTAAGAGGTCCGTTCTTGTGACCTCATTCAACGGTAAAGGAAGAGGTTACGTACTTTCACTTTTCACTTTCACTTCAGTGACTCAGCACAGGCTGAGAGTCGCTGGGGTACCTGACGTCGGGTGGTCCGAGGAGGCAGGTACCCTAAAAGGTCCGTTCTCATGATCTCACCCCACGGTAACGGAAGAGGCCCGTCTATAGAATCTCATCAACTTTTTTTTTAAAAATGAGAAATTCGAAAGACTAGATTTGTTGTAGACCCCTCGACTCGACGTTCTATACCTTCTTTTACCAAGGAAGGATCAATTGACCTCGGTAGAATAACTTTAACAAACAAGTTTTTGTTCATTTCCTTCTCTTTTCCTTCTTCCCTTTCCTTCATCCTTTATCTCTTCCCCTCTCTTTCATTTCTGTCTTTCTTAGTAAACAAGTCAGGTCTTTTTGACCTTTTTAACACGGATTTCTTACGATTAAAACTAAAGATTTTCGTCAGGCTGTTTGAAAAAGATTAAATTGAAGGTTTGTCAAAAAGTAAATAATGAAATGACAACGAGAGGGAAGCGAAACTAGGGGTCAGAGACGACTGAAAGACAGTATCCGTGTATACTGACTATGTTTAAACAAAGTATAAAAATAACAAAAATTCAAAACCACGTGAGTCTTGGAATGTGGTTTGGTGATCTGCAAAATTCCCTGTTTTTACAGTTGAAAAAAAAAGGTATATCATTGTTTATCAATATAATTGCAAGAATGTGTCTAGAAAACAGATCCACAGTCACTCAAAGACGTTTTCAAGATATAGTGTAAATTATCTAACTTATTCAACTTTGAATATACTTTTGACCTTGTTAAATGTCCTTGAAAGGTCCTTGTCGATTTTTAAATCATGTGAATTTAGTACGTCAGAAGATTCCGTAGAGAAGGACGAAGTTTCTTTATTCACTATGAATACATAGATGTGTCTTATCTTTCATAATAGTAACGAACTAAATTCAATGACATGCTCGTTTTCGTAACAGAAAACCATATATGTATATCTATTCACACACACACATATATATGTATGGTATATACATCATGTTTCGAATTATTTTTATATATAAAAGATGTTACCGAAAATAGTTTATGTTGTGTCTGAATACAGAAAGTGAGTACATAAAAGAGAACCGTCACCATGGGTTTTCAATTGTCCCTCACTTATTCTACAAAAAGACCGAAGTCCTAGTTATGAGATGTAACCTGTTTATGTCTCGAGTTTCACTCAATAAATTTGTAGTCAAAAAGAAACTTTTTACGAGTTGTCATCGTCGTAGTTACTCTTGATAGAGTTTTCCCTCGTCTTCCCGGTAAACCGGGTGCGACTACCTGTCAGACACTCAACTATGGGGGTAACTTCGGAGCCAGATAGACACGTGTTTCGAGTCCGCGCGACACGCGTTGGCATAAAACCACGGAGCATCATTGTGGGCATTTGCGGCGCCCGGGACAAAGGAACGAGACCTTGGACGTACGGAGCAGGGAAAACACGTAACGGTAAGAGACCGAAGACTTTTCACTACGACTGAGTTCTTTACCACCTAGTAAATAAGATCCCTCTCCTTCCTTACAACATGTTTATGTAACGGCTTTATTGTACTGGCTTGTCATGTTAGAGTTTTCAGTCGCCGATTTCGTTATTCGTAAACGTCAAAACGAGTGGTCGAACGTCCGGACGAGGTGGTGCAAAGATCAAACAAGAGTGAGTACATAGACGTTCAAATCATTGTTTGACAAAGACCAGAAGGGATTCGACAAAGGGCAAAGACCCCAAAGAAGGGGACTCTGTCTATCCGACTGAACCTCGAGATGTCAAGAAAGGTCGTTACATCCATCCTCAGGGTCTCTTCACTTTTTCGTTACTTCGGTAATCTGAGTTTGAACCATGACCTTTTAGTAGTGCAAGCGGTATGAGACGACCGGTCCGTTCAGTTTCCAAATAGAGTCGCAGCAACACTCCTGAGACTTATCGGAGAACACCTCAGTTGAGTCAATACTCTCTGCCTATTAACCTACTGAAAAGTTATTTAGATGGTGTCCCTCAGAATGTATATCAAATTGTCTGTATTACTACAGAGAGCTTTTACAAGTTAGGAATAAATATTAGAAATGTCAAATCACAAGTTAAAAACCATATGATCTTTTAACGAATTTTAATTGAGTTCGATAGAGTTACTTTTTAAGTTGATTTAAAAAGATAATAGTAAAAAATTATCTTATAAACCTATGATTTACAGTGTTTCATTCGTTGTAATTTCAATGTAGAGAGACAAAGTTTAGATTGTGATTTGGTTTATTAGTGACTATAGGATTTTGTCAATTTGAATCGTTGAACCACAAAACAAGATCCTTAGGGAGAAGACTTGTTGTAGTTACCTCGTTTTGAAAAAAAAAAAAAATTCAATTGTTTTACGGTCCAGGTATACAATGGTCGAAGAAGTAACCTTGAGGACAAATGTAGTTGTTCTTATTAAATACAGCGTATACCAGAATTCTCCATTGAAAATAAACCTTAAAACTGAGGTTTTTGTTATTTCCCGAAAGTTAATATTAAAACGGAAAAGGAGAGTAATAATGAGAAAATTCCCTAGTCTCCGAATAATCGTTCTTGTAACATTCTTTAAAATTTTCGGGTGATTAAACGGGTGGTCTATCAAAACGTTTCGACTATATCAGTTATATAATTTTCTTTTATTACAATACGTTTTCATTATACACTATTTTATAAATATAATTAATAGTTTCATTTTCGTTAAAGGAAATTCAATTAAGAATTGAAAAAGAATAAAATAAACATACGTATAAACCATAGACTTCTTCTTTTTGTATCGTCTTATTTACAACAGGAATTTCAAAATAGACTTTTACTTTACCTTTTTATGATTGTAGTATTTGTTGGATATCAAATGAAATGGTTTTATGCAAAGTCACCCGCTTGTACTAGGTTCTTACATATGTCTTTCACGTCGTATTTTCGTGGTTGTAATCTCAGACTGTTTCACTTCACTCCCTTCAACGAGTCAGCACAGAGTGGTCCGAGGAGGCAGGAACCTAAGAGGTCCGTTCTTATGTCCTCACCCAACGGTAAAGGAAGAGGTCCCCTTGAAGGGTTGGGTCTCTAGCTTGGGTCCAGAGGACGTAACGTCCGTCTGCGAAATTGGAGACTCGGCGGTCACAGACTGCTTTCATTCGTAATTAAATTTACACCTTTACGTACTTGACCTATCGAGATTAAAAGGAACGGGTTCGGCGTCAAAAGAATAAACATTATGTCCTTATTGTCACCAAGGTGTGCAGCTACTGTACTCCTAATTTTCCGAAGTACATATTTCTCTTAAAATGTATCATGGGCTGTTTTAGTAGTAGGCAATTCTTCTATGCGTGATCCGTTCGACTTCGAAAACACAAACACGACTAAAAACAGGAATAACCACGATCGCAAGAGGAAGTGAGAACGAAAGAGGGAGTGGAACAGGAACGTGGAGAAGGAGGAGGAGGAGGCTGAGAAAGAAGAAGAAGAGTCGCAAGTGTAATTGTAATCTTTCCATTAATGGTTTCCCCGTTATTTCGATTTAGTCAAGTGACGAATAATAGAAAAGCATAAAAGGGAAGTTAATCTGTTCACACTCCTGACGTATTCTAGTGTCCGGATCGATCGAAACGCGAGCCATTCAGTCCGACACAATAGGGGGGAGAGAAAGTAAGTCTCTCAGAACGTGTGTCTCGAAAAGTATTTGGTGTCCTTAGTTGAGTGAGGTCTTTTTAGTGCAATTGCTGGATCGTTCTTTAAGTGATAGTGAAAACGTTCAATGTTCTCGGGAAATCACTCCACCCTTTAATTCTACTGTAAATTCCGACTAAAGGATAATCCGAAAGAAGTCATTTTATGACCTGACGACCTTTTATTCGGTATACACCTCGTACTATTATCTCTCCCGTCGTTCACTCAATTAATTTACACATCTCACTAAAAAGAAAGAAGTCTTTCTTTAGGTATTTTCTTTATATTCTTTATTAAAACACTTTATAAAAATGTAAGGGGGAATTTTACTACTCAAGTAAATTTTATATAAAAAATTTGAGAGTGTCCACTTTACGGAGTTCCTTAGTACCCCCCTTTTTCTGTAGTAATCGTCAACAGTCAAAACCAAGACCTATATATAATATCTTTTTTTTTATCTCTGTTTACGATATGACGTACAAAACACCTTTATTTGTATGTATATTTGTATACCTGACGTGAGTCTATTTGTCTACTCACGATCAGTAAATCCTCGAAGGGTCCCCCGTAATCACCATTTCTTGTGCGGACGGATACCTCCCCTGAATTCTCCGTCCCAAAATAAGGGCCCAGTCCTTCTAGGGGACCTCCTCCCGCACCGTGGGGTGACGTCATAAGAACGGACCTCATCGGGTACCTGTCTCCTCGGACCGCCCGATGTCAGGTGCCCCAGTGTGTCTCAGTCTGTGCTGACTTCACTGAATCGTACACACGTGTATGTCATTATGTCATGTGTTTTTTAAAGTTGAGTATTTCTATTTTAAATATTTTACTAATCTTATAAGTCTCAGACCGACTTTATACGGAAATCAATTAACGGACAAATGCAGATGTCACTTTGTATAAGTTATCGTCAAATAGTAAGAAGAAAGTATTTGTATTCGGTCAACCGTTGAATAAAGAATGGTTGACCACTCGAACTTCAAGTGTAACTATAAACCTTCGTTAGCACCACACCACACACGAATACCTATAGACATACATATTCTCCCACCCTTCACTACCTCGCCTTTTCATATAATACATGGTTCAAACCTAAGTCAATCTACCTACTCTTGATATCTTTAAATTCTGTGTGTAGGATAGTTATAAGTGAGACGTACGGCTTACTTAACCCTGTAAGTAAACGTAATCGGAGTGTCGTGTTTTTATGGACCCCTTTGTTTCTAAGGTAGATTGAAAAGTTTTTTTAGTGGTTATAACATATGACATTTATAATTAAAATATAGTATGACACTTAAAAAGGAGACCTTCTCACAATAACTTTTAGGGTCACCGAGAAAATTTGGATGATAATAAAAAGATTCAATACTACTTTTATTAAAATTTTATTTACGGTTCTGAAAACAACACAAATAATACTTCCAAATTTCATATATCTACATATAAATATGTGGTGTATTAATGTCTGGGGAAGGATGTCGATTAGTACGTACGTATAGGTAATGTGAGTTTCGAAGGTAAGGAATTAGTTCGTAAGACACTAATGCGTTTAAATTTTCTATTGCTCCATGTGGGATATTGTCTGTCGTTTAGTCGGAACAATTTATACAGGACTTTTTACTCTTTTAACTTAGAAACCAGAACTTTTAGAATTCCTTGAAAGTGCCAATCACTTAATCGGAGTATCTCCTTTCACCGTGTAAAAGTATATAACATAGCCAATAAGGAAACGTGAATAAACCAACAAAGGAAAGGAGTTCCAGCCACTAATTTATGAGGGATTTAAAGACCAGTGGAGGTCGTTAGTCTTTTTGCTACTTCATCTATTTTCTCTCGAAGTCAGGTTTCCGTATAAACAGTACTGAAAACGGGTAACGACCAAGTCTTAAAACAAAAATTTCTAAATGAGACGTACTTAGTAAACGGATTACTTTCGACACAATGAAAGTTCTTAGTACATCTTAAAATCCAAAACCATGAAAGAGTAGGTCTATATAAACCGTCGGCTCATTCATTGACGTAAAAAGTACGAAACGAGAAAGAATATGACACAACTAGGGAAGGTATATTGAAACGAAATTAGTAACGGCCCCTGATCTCTCACCAGAATACGTTCAGTTTCATGTAAAAATGACTTTCAAAAGTAAAAAGGGGAAAACCTTTCTTTGAGTACCAAACCCTTCTCAACCTTGTTTTACTTTTACACAATATAAAAGATCGATAAAGACAATTATCCAGGAACAATTCCTACCCAATCATTTATGAAGGTGAATTTTTTTGTCCTTATATAGTATTGTATTTATAATAAAAGACATTTTATATTCTTCATACGAATATCTAATAAAATCCTCGGTTTATCTACAAGTTGTTAAGTCACACTAAATCCTAATCATTCTCCGGAGGGGTAAGATCTTATAAAACAGATCGACATACACTATCTTTAACTTTACAATCAGTAAGAAAGTTATAATCGTATTACACTCTCCATAATATACACTCTCCACCTTATCTTTCAGTTTTCATATTCTAGTTATAAGTTCACGATTACCAACACTTAAAATAAACAATTCAACATAAGAAAGTTTATGTAACGTGAATCAACTAGTCAACGTAGTCTAAGAACATAAACTTCTGGAAGTGTCACCGAATGAAAAGATTTTAGGAGTCAGTAAAAGGGAGAAAAGCTGTCAGAGATATAGAGAAAGAGTAAGTTTACAAATATAGAATGTCAGAAAAACTAGTGATGACGTTACATGACAATATAAAAAAGTACCCTAACATAAACTTCTCAAAAATTAGTAATATATAAATAAAGAAGTTTACAAAGAACTGTAACTCGTTCACTATAAAGGGAGGGAAACCCTTCCATCATCTATCTTGGATCTCATTTTTTTTTTTCAGTTAATCAATCCACTTCTCTCTAAAATCGAATATCGTCCATGAAATTAAACTTTGGTTAGTGAAAACTTTACTTACGAAGTGTATCTGTATTTGCATAAATGAAAGGTTTCTGAGTTAAACTTTAAGAGACGGTCCGAGATGTTACGACGACAACGACAAGTACAAGTTGAGAACCCCTGTAGATCAGAGATGTCACGATCTCTGATCTAGTTACTCATTGTCTAGATTACTATCATTGGACATCTCGTCCCCACCATGCCCACTTCGGTCTCTGTACGTCCGGTACCGTTGTACCTAAGATCTGTACAACCCTCCTTTAAGTCATAGTCTGCCGAACAAGAAACGGACAGTCAATGTCTGGGTCGTCCTCCGGTAGATGACACTTCCACCTCTTCGGTGTCCAATGTAGACCGTAAAATTATTTACACATGAGTTTCGTCACATTCAAACATTTGTATTCACTCAGGTATAGGAGATCATTTTAATGATATTTTAGCGTTTGTATATATATTTTAAATTATCAAATAATAAGTTTATAAATAACTCGGAGATGGTACAATTCATCTTTCTTTTGTTACAGGGGTGTGAGTGTCTTACCTGAAGATCTCTCTTTCCTCCCGATTCTAACTCTCAAAAGTCCATAGTCGTCTTAATCGACGAAGAGTCGACTTAACTTAAACAATATCTTTTATTGTAATGTAAAAACATTTAGGCTCATTACTTATATGTACCTCTTACATTTAAATCTTGAATCTTAAGAATGTGTCGCAAGTCTAGAAAGTTAGGAAATATTTTGAAATCTCTGTTCACTTGCCGTTCTGTGAAGGGATCACCGGGTCACCGATTCTGAGGTTCGAGGGTTTCGTCCTCCGGACGTAAACTAGGGACCAGTCCTCTTCCTTCGAAGGAACCACCGAGTCTCCCATTTCACAGACGGACTTTTACGTCCTATGGGCCCAAACTAGGGACCCAGTCCTTCTAGGGGACCTCCTCCCGTACCGTTGGGTGAGATCATACTAAGACTCTTAAGTCATAAGAACGGACCTCTTGGGGTACCTGGCTTCTCGGACCACTTCCGATGTCAGGTACCCCAATATTTCTCAGCCTGTACTGACTCACTGAAGTGAAAGTCCTCTTCCTTTACCGTTGGGTGAGGTCATAAGAACGGACCTTTTAGGGTACCTGTCTCTTCGGACCATCCGATGTCAGATACCCCAGTGTTTCTCAGTCGGTACTGACTGAAGTGAAAGTGAAAGTCCCTTGTTCTAGTGTATACCGACGTTATTCTTAAGAGTACTACGTTGATTTAAAGGACGTACGGAGTGCCTTCCAGACGTTAGGACACACGGTGCCTCTTCTTACCGACGTCGGTTTATTGTATCTAGATTGTTATGAGTTTTTTTTTTTTTTTTTTTTTTTCTGGAATTTTTTTTTCCCTGTTTTCGTCTTTATTAATGTTAAAATTTTCTTTGTGATGTACAATAACAGTCTAAGTTGAAAAAAAAAAAATTAATCGTCGCCTCCAAAAGTGAACTGGGGACCAACAAATACGTAAGTAAAATACCTCTTTAGTTCTCACTAGTGTAAGACAACTTTGCATTCTTTTATAAGGATACATAATGAGTCTCTTTCTCTTCTAAGATCTATCAGTCTTTTTACCCATACGTCTGTCTGTGTGAATAGAGAATTGTCATAGGGGAGTTTTAAATTGTAAATAGACGAGTGAACTATTATTGAGAATATAACTATAAAGGACCATGGAACAGTTACGAGTAAAATATAAAAATTTACATAATTCGATAAGTAGTCGTTCATAATCTCCATGACATCATGTCGGTCCTGAAGGGAGTATCGAGTCAACTATTTCTTAAGCGGACGTTACGTCCTCTGGGATGAAACTAAGGACCCAGTCCTTCTATGGGACCTCTTCCCTATCCGATGGGTGAGGTTATAAGAACCCGAAGGGAACACCGAGTTGACCATTTCTTAGACGGACGTTACACCCTCTTGACTCAAACTAGGGACCCAACCCTTCTAGGGGACCCCTTCCCTTTCTGATGGGTGAAAGGTCAAAAGACCAGACCTCTTAAGGTACCCGATACCAGGTACCCCAGTGTTTCTCAGTCTGTGTTGACTCGCTGAAAGTGAATCATGTCGATCATGTTGGATCATGTCGACCCAAATATTATGAATAAATTACTAAAAAAATTACATGTACAAAAGTAAAATTGATATATAGGGGACTCTCTTAAATTGATTTCAACCCCTTTAACGGTAAGAAGATGTCTTTTTATTTTTCAGGACAACCATCATCTTGATATGAGTACCCTAGGATCTCAACCCAAGGACAAGATAATTTTTTTTTTTTTTTTTTCTCTGGTAATCTGATGTGTCTTTGACTCTATACCTTCTATCTGTGGGACTCTTTCACTCCCCTCATGTTTCTGTCTGTGTAAAAGGACATAAAACGTTAAAACGGGTCTCGAACGATACAAAAGGTCAATACTAAATACTGATACCCTCTAGGGACTCGTGAATGTACTAAAGTGTAATAGTAGAAAGATGAAAGACCTTTCTAAATTCATGTAAACTTGTCGACTGTAACTGTGTTTCAAAACAAATCGTACCTTTACGAGGTCTTTAAAGTCTAGTATGAACCCTCTGATAAACAGTGGATTACCATAATACGTACTGTGAAGAGACTTCTTTAAATGTTATAAATTGGTAGACGTTTATACATATTTTGTTGTCTCCCTCGCTTCTGTGTATCGTTGCGAAATAAATGGGAAAGAAGGAATCTGATTCACATTCTTGAAACAGAAACTACAGAAATTGTGTGTCCTCTGGTGACGACGATTTACCGTTGTATCAGTGGGTGCGTCTCAACTAGTCACTAAATGGTAAACAGCCGACCTCAGTTCCGTCCTTTACGAACAAAGTTTATCGTTATTAAAGATAGGACAAGTGGAGGTCCTTCTAAACCTCATTTACGTCCGAAAATAAAAATAGTCCTTTTTTTTTTTTTCTGAAGTAATATTTTTTTGTCTGACTGAACTCGTTGAATAGGGATTTACCCTCCTTCCCAACCCTCTCTTAAGAGGTTCTATTCAGAAAGAAAAGAGTAATTGCACAACAACACACAATTCAGTGAAGTCAGTACAGACTGAGAAATGCTGGGGTACCTGACATCGGGTGTCCGAGGAGACAGGCACCCTAAGAGGTCCGTTCTTAGGACCTCACCCAACGGTACGAGAGGAGGTCCCCTAGAAGGACTGTACCCTTAACTTGGGTTCAGAGAACACAGAGGAAGTAACCGTCCACTCAGGAAATGGTGTTCACGGTGGACACTAACATATACTTCTCTTTTACCCTTTGTCGACGATTGATCAGTTTCCCGATCTATTCGGTAACAAATGAATTGAAGACGAATCATATTATATCTCTTGATATTTTATTTTAGATAAAATACTGAAATTCTATGTTGATTCCCTTTAGTCCGTTTCGTACGGAAGTCTAAATAAATGTTAAGATACTTACCGAAACGTACCGGGTAAAAATTCAAACACTTTTGTAATGAACGTAATAACGACAAATATCATGTTTAACAAATCCTCTGATTGCGACTTTTCAAAAACTGATGTGACAAGTCTTTATTTTGTTATGTTTCTGTACGATAGGAAATCCCATGTGTGTACGAATCAGAGACAGATCAGGTTGAGAAACTCTGGTGTGTCGGATATCGGGAGATCTGAGAAGACAGGTTCCTTAAAAAGGAGGTACTCGTGACCTCACCCAACGGTAAAGGAGGAGGTCCCTTAGAAGGTTTGGCTCCGCATAGGACATAACCGTCCACCTGGGAAATGGTGATGTGGTGGACCCTAAGAGTAGGAAATTTTATACGTATCCAATATTGTACAAATGTCGTTAAACCCCTCTTTTACATATTATTTATACATGTTTAAGTATTTATATAGGTTCATTTCTTCCTTTTTGTTTTAGTACGTTTTAGTACTCTTCTTATTTGTAAACGAAACAGGATAGTCAAAGTTATTCTTTAGTTTCACTAAAACTCTGTTCGACCAACCCTTCGTTTAATAAAAATGACTTAACGTTAGTGTTTATAAACTAAAAACTGTAAATGTTTCCATAAATTATAACTGTTCGATTGCTTCTTTTTAGTATTCTAATATAATTAAATGTCTTTTCTCGTAAAATGTTTCGTAGGTAAGATCGGGTAATGTCGTAGGTTGAGTGTAGTGTGCATCGTCACTGATAGTAAGGAGATCCTGACCCTTGCTCCGAAAAAGTTATATCGTGATCTTTAAGATCGGTAACGTCATTCGACTCTTTTTATTTATCTTTATATATGTTACCTTTTACTTTTTCTTTTGACAGAAACATACGTCTACTGTACTAACGCCTTCATCTTATCACCTTCCTTAGATTTCTTTGTGAACCTCTTACTTTTTCACTCGTATAATCCTAACGTACTACATTCTGAGATTAACCCAGACTGAAGTAAAGACTACAAATTGACGTTGTAGAAAACTCGGAGCAAGAGGTAAAAGAGGAACACTTGGGGCAGACACATTCGACTACGCTTTAGGATTCACCTTAAAGGTCACCTCTTAAGTTTGATGGGTTCTGGGAAGGTCACAAGTCCTTACGAATGGGAGTGGAGGGGAAGATTAGTGTTGGATTTGTGTCCGGTCAGAAGGAAGGAAGAAAGAGTTCGGTAAATCGTGGATGAACTCTACGGACCTGATTAGGGGGACTCTGAAGTTATCACCATTTAGAAAAGTATGACAGAACCAACATACACTACAACACTCAGAGTTATTGACTGGGTCTGAAATACACCCTGGGTAGTCGAAGAGATCTACTACTCTTTTCTGTTTTTGTAATTTTTTTTTTAGTCAACGAATAGGAGTATGTTTGTTTGTGGGTTTTTGGTTTAATTTTCGTGTTTTGGTAAATATTGATATGGTTTCTTTTACTTCGTGAATTCATACATAAATTGTTTGGTACATTTCCTTTACATACAACTTTTAATCCCATCCGGTTTTCGGTATCTCACCGAAGGGTCTACCGAGTCACCCTTCTCACGCGGACGGTTACGTCCTCTGCGACCAAGCTAGGGACCCAGTCCTTCTAGGAGACCTTGTCCTTTACCGTTGGGTGAGGTCATAAGAACGAACCTTTTAGGGTCCCTGTCTCCTCGGATCGTCCGATGTCAGGTACCCCACGGTTTTCTCAGACTGTACTGAATCACTAATTTGTTGTTGTTTCAGTATCTCTCCGTTTGGTACTAGTACCCTATCTTCTGAGTTCTATCGTTTAGACAGGAAGTCTAGATATTTAAATTGTATTGTTCATGTCTTTAAGAACGTTGCACAAAATGTTTATGTCTGTTTTGATAGAAGTTTGTCCATATTTTTACATTTCTTTAATCTTATCGATTCCGCTAGAACTGTTTCTTACTTCATCTTATTAGTAGGATGACTTAACTTATCACAAAATGATACATCGATGTCATTAACTCTCCGAACGATAATCATTTCATTATGTATCTTGTCACCTTAGTTTATATATTGATAGGTTATACGGGTTGACTGACAATTGTTCCATGTTATATTAAGTCATCTCTCTATAGGATAATTATTTATCACGATCTCGTCAACCAATAGGTATCCATTTATTATTTGATTTTGGATTTGAAATATGTAATAATTTTTTAATTAAGTTTTACCTTGTGTCTGTATTTCCGTTTTGTATTTCGAATACGTTTGATGTTTGTTTTTTTCTTGAATGATTCGCTCGTACCAATCCGTGTCAAGTATCAGAACCGTACTCTCTATTAAAGATTTCCTGTTATACTATCGACACAGAGTAGTTGTAATTTTTGAAAAGAAGACTTTTCTGAGTACACTTATAGGATGTTGGATTCTCCTTTTAGTTTGTTTTTTGTTGTTTTTTCTGTTTATCGGACTAATTTTTGTCCGTTTCTGAACTTGTCTGTTAAGAGGTTTCTTCTGTATTTTTACCGGTTATGCGGTAACACTTACTTTACATTTCGACAAGTCGTAGTAATTTATAGTCCTTTTTGGAGTGTGGACAATCAAATCGACAACAGTTTTTTTTTTTCTTCCTTTCTTTCTTTTTTCGATTGTTCACAACGGTTCCATACCTTCTTCCCTTTGGAGACTTGTAAAGAATACCTCCATATTTTACCATATTGTCGATACCTTTGGTCATACCGTAAAGAAGTTTTTGAATTTTACGTTGGAGATATACTAGGTTTTAAGGGTACAGACCCATATATCGAGGTTTCTTTAATTTTACTCCCAGAGTTTTTCTGTAGAAGGAACGTCGTCATAAGTGTTGGTGGTTCTGTACCGTCAAGGGATTTACAGGTAGTTGTCTACTTGTCTACTTCTTGTCCCATACACGTATGTCACCTCATAATCAAGTCGAATTTTTTCTTCCTTTAAGACGGTAAAAAGTTGTTATATTTGCTTAGACTTCCTATAAGATGACTCATTTTTTCGATCAGTATCTTACTTTTTGTCATGTAGTACCCGACGGGTGAGGTCATAAGAACCCGAAGGGACCATCGAGTCGACCATTCTTAGACGGACGTTACGTCCTCTTGACCTAAGCTAGGGACCCAACCCTTCTAGGAGACCTCTTCCCTTTCCGATGGGTGAGGTCATGAGACCGGACCTCTTAAGGTACGCGACATATCAGGTACCCCAGTGTTTCTCACCCTGTGCTGACTCGTTGAAAGTGAAAGTGAAAGGTGAATATATTCCATAGATTTTATTAATTTAAGTATCTTAGTCTCTTATATTATTACCAACATTCACAACCCTCATCCCTTTTACCCCTTGACAACAAGGTACTTACATTGTAAAATAAATACGTTTTGTGGTTTCAAAATCTCTAGACGATATGTTATATTACGGATATCAATTGTTACATCATAACACGTAAAGTTTTAAACAATTCTCCAATCTCGAGTATAATTTTCAAGAATGGTGAACGTGTCTTTCTTTGAGGTTTCGGTTTTTGGTTTCGTTTACCTGGATTCTTTTAAACTCTCCGAACCTATACACACAATGTAACTAAAACCACTATCGAAGTACTGTCAAGTGTGTACGTACAGGTTTATGTAATTTAAAACGTGTAATTTATATAAATCAGGAAACATTATTTGATAAGGAGCTATTTCTACGAAATTTTTTGTTACACAGTTTTTTTTTTTTTGTTACACTTCTACTCTTTTATTCGATGTAAAACTCCTTTTTATAAATATATGATACACAGACGGTATCCTAATCATAAATATTATTTGTTTCCTGAGATTTATAAGTGGTGACTTTATACCTATTCTCTGTACTTGACTGTAAAACGACATCTATAAATCGTAGTCATTGGTGGTCCGTTTCCTTTTAATTTTGATGTTTTTATATAGTGACGTATGAAGGTTTTTATGGAAATTTTTTATCACTATTGTTTACGACCGCTCTTGTACCTCTTTAACATAGTAAGTCTGTCAACAACACCCTTGTGTTACTGTGTCGGTTAGACGTTTTATCAAACAGAGAAAGTAGTTTTGATCTATACGTTGACGATATCTTTTGTCGTTAACGAAAGACTCTGTAAGTAGGATCTCTCTCTCCTAAAAACAAGTACGGTTTAATATATGTGCAAAAGTATCTTTAAAATAAACGTTGTAAGTAAAATAAACATTACACATTATAAGAAACTAAAAGAAGGTTTCCACATACCTATTCGTTGACACATAATCTTTACAACAACAAACCAGTGACTCAACGTAGGTTGAGAAACGGAAGAGTACCTGACATCGTTCGGTCCAAGGACGTAGGAGGTGATAGAGGGTCTCAAACGAGTCTAAGTATAGTTAACTCAGACACTACGATAGATTGGTAGAGTATGAGACGGTAGGGAAAGAGGAAAACGGAAGTTAGAAAGAGTCGTAGTTCCAGCAAAGGTAATTCAACCTAGAAACGTAGACCACCGGTTTCGTAACCTTGAAGTCGAAGTCGTAGTCAGGAAGGTTACTTATAAGTCCCGACTAAGAAGTAAAACATAACTGACTAGAGGAATGTGAGGTTCCCTGAGAGTTCTTAGAAGGGGTAACCGTGTTAAGTTACATAGTTAAGTAACTGTGAGTCGGAAGAAATATTAGATTGAGAGTGGAGACATGGACTGATGACCTTTTTTTATATATCAAAACTGCTACGTCTAGAAACAGTCGTTTCACTACAGAGAAAAAAACTTATACAACAGATCCAAACAGTATCGAAAGGAAGGTTCCTCGTTCACAGAAAATTAAAGTACCGACGTTAGTGGTAGACGTCACTAAAACCTCAGGTTCTTTTATTTTAGACAATGACTAAGGTGAACAAGAGGTAGACAATCGGTACTTCACTACCCCGGTCCACGGTACTAGAACCAAAAAACTTACAACTCAAAATTCGGTGAAAAATAGTGAGAGGAGAAAGTGAGAACAGTTCTCCAAGAAAAAAAGGAAAAGTGAAAGACGGTATTTTCACCATAGTAGACGCATAGACTCCAACAACTATAAAGAGGGTCGTTAGAATTAAAGTCGAACACGAAGGAGGTCGGGTCGTAAAGAGTACTACATGAGACGTATCTTCAATTTATTCGTCCCACTGTCATAAGTCGGAACAGAATGAGGAAAGGGTTAAGAGTCGGACAGCCAACAAAGGACAATCCAAGATTGACAACGAAGAACTGAACGTATGTCCAAAGAGTCCTCTGTCTCTTCCACCAGACCATAAGGGCAAAGAAATTCTTAAAAGGTGTCGAACAACTCTAGGTGTGTCAGTTTCCTAAATCACATCAGTTAATTCGTCTTTATCTACAAAAAGACCTTAGGGAACGAAATACTACAACCTTAGGTTACTACAACCTTTAAACTAGAGACCAAGGAGACGGAGAAACTTTGGGTTGAAAATGTAGACCTTCAAGAGTCAAGTGTACTTCAGACCGAACTTTCTAAAACTCGTATTGGAACGATCGTACACTTTACTCGTGTTTATGTCATTAAACTTGTAAGAAAACGTAAAAGAAAGAAGCCCTGACCTTACTTTTGAATTGGACAAGGTCAGGACACCGGTGATAACTCAAAAGGTTTAAATGACTGTATGACTCACGTCGTGAAATTACGTAGTAGAAAATACTAAGATTTATCGAGTCGACCTTAAGACAGTGGAGGTGATCGCAACAAACATCATTACGAAGGATTCCGGATGAACTGAAGTACGAAGTCCTATAGACCGAGATCGACACACTGGTTTTGTAGTATAAACATACACATACATATACTTGGCCACTTACAGTGAAGTCAGTACAGGTGGAGAAACGTTCGGGTATCTGAGGGTCCGAGGAAACAGGTACCCTAAGAGGTCCGTTCTTATGACCTCACCCAACGGTACGGGAGGAAGTCCCCTAGAAGGACTGGGTCCCTAGCTTGGACGTAGAGAATACAGAGGATGTAACCGTCCGCTCAAGAAATGGTGATCGAGGAATATGTTGAGTCGTTATTTTTCCTTATTTGATCTATATATATATATAGTTAAACTTACTTAGAGATCCCATAATTTGACTCATTTTTTATGACTAGAGGTTTCCATATGTATTACACACCAAGGTGAATATATTGTAAAAACTTTCTTCTTTACAAAGTTTCACCTCTTGTTAAATCACCACCGGTCATCGTCCTCCTTGTATTCGTACTAATTTTTTCCCCGTGATCTTTCCCAGGGCCACTATGACCTTTACAAATTATTGAAGGGACACATTCAAATCACATCTTTGTCCATGTATATGTGTTTACTTTTCTTCATTTTAACCCCTTTAGACTTATTCTGACCACCCAATATGATTTCATTTATAGGACTAAAATTATGATATCATATCACTTTCAGCGAGTCAGCACAGACTAAGAAACACTGGGGTACCTGATATGTCAGGTACTTTAAGAGGTCCGGTCTTATGACCTCACCCATCGGAAAGGGAAGAGGTCCCCTAGAAGGGTTGGGTCCCTAGCTTGGGTCCAGAGGACGTAACGTCTACCTAAGAAATCGTCGACTCGGTGTTCTCTTCGGGTTATAATATGATATCAAAACGTTTTATAATGGTGACCCCCCTTGACCCATTTTATGTCGAAGAGATAAAGAATATTGACATACACTTAGATTTTAATTTAGTCATACTTAAAATTAATTTTTTTGTATTTTTCATGTAAACTTTTGGTTTTTGATTTTTAATTTTATGTAAATCAACATAATTTCTAGATAACTAAGTCATATACATTGTTTACAAAGTGAGAGAAAATACATGTGAGGTTTTATAGTAAACAATCCGGTATACAAGAAGTTAATGTTTAGTAAAAAAGGGATTCTTCATGTTTAGAATTACAGAAGTCATTTTCATTACAAAGAGTAGTGTCAACGAGAACGTATGTAACCTAAATCACTTTTTTTATATACGTTAGTTCTTGATACTTTAGACCTCTATCTTTTTGACTGTATTAAAGATTCCCTTTTTATTTTATTGACGAAAACAGTAAAAAGTCCATAAGGTTTTTACTACGTATATATAAGACTTTAAGGTAAAAACTACTTATATCCGGTTAATCAAACATCTTACAAAGGGCAAATAAAGAATACTAGACTAAGTTTAACACGTTAAAAACTTCCTATAGTTTCAGAACTAAAAGACGGATTCATATAAAATAAGTCCTCTGGATGTCACGATCAAACTGGGTTGTGACAATGACAACAGAGACTAGTGAAACTACCGATCTAAGGGGTACTAATTAATATTATACAGGGGAATATACATTATTCATTAAACACATTTCTATCAAAACACGTTATATCTATAGAGAGAAGTAGTTGTAAAGTGACGTGGGTGTGAGGTGGACATTGTCAAACGTCAGTAGAAGTCTTCTCTAAAAGGACAAAATGACTAGATACAATCTTTTTTATAACGAGGAATCTAATATCTTGAATTTATATGTAACACAGACATATATATATGTGTGTGTGTGTATACATTTCCGAAGGACCACTGAGTCTACCATTTCTTAGACGGACGTTACGTCCTTTGAGTTCAAGTTAGGGACCCAGTCCTTCTAGGGGACCTCTTCCTTTACCGTTGGGTGAGGACATAAGAACGAACCCTTTAGGACACCTGTCTCTTCTGACTATCCGATATCAGGTAACCCAACGTTTCGTCAAGTCTGTGTTGAAGTACTGATTTGTAGTTGTTATTTAATCGAAAAATTTTAAGACTGAACACGTAAAAGGTTTAAAAGATTTTGAATTTTTTATCTTTCTCAAATATTTCAAAAAACTATACCTACGATCCCTTTCTTTTTTTCCGTTGAAAGAAGATTTTACATGTAATGACTAAAGACATCGTATGATCTCAGTACGTTAAAATAAGTACAAACACATTTTACAGACTTTTAATCCCAGGTTTAATTGACCTTAATAAACTCCGTTGAAAAGAAAAAAAAAAAAATTGATTTGAGATTACGTCGACCACATAATCAGTGAGTCAACACAGACTGAGAGACGTTGGGGTACTCACATCGGACAGTCCGAGGAGACAGGTACCTTAAGAGGTCTGTTCTTGTGACCTCACCCATTGGTAAGCGAAGAGGTCCTCTAGAAGGACTAGGTCCTAACTCGGACCCAGAGGACGTAACGTCCGTCTAAGAAATGGTACACTCGGTGATCCCTTCCGGAACTACATCGACCCCATTAAATGTTTCCCAATACTCCTACTTATACCACAATGAAGTTTCCTATGTACCAAATTACCCTCTCTATGCTTGTTAATTTTTTATAACGAAGTAGAGACACACTATTTAAGAAGAAACGTACTCTCATAACAAGTTCAACGTTATGTTGGTCCTTTCCTCCGACTCCCTTTACTAGACTTTTACAACTTCCTCTCTTGAGTCCTTACACTTAGGGTCCTCTTCATTATTATGTCCTTTCTCCAGTAGCCCATGAAAATCCTTCTCGTAAGCGTCACCGACAATCCCTTCTTTTTTATGATTCAATTCTACCTTGTATGAGAGAACCACTTAAACCCACCTTCTTTCTGTATTCCACATAAATATTTAAACATTTTACACTATCCTTTTGGTCGATCATCCACCGAAGTCCACCTGGTTCCGCTTTTCATACTCAACTTCTTTTTAAAAAATCTTTAAATTTATGAACTCGATGTTATAAAGACCTTTCTAAACTAGTTTTAATGTCCTTCCTGTAAAAAAAAAAGAAGGCCGTATGGTTTCTATCACTCTATATCTACGTTAATTTAAATTCTCTGAACTTAATTTTATATAAGAGATCATAAAAATCAAAACGGGAATGGAGACTTAGAGACGGTGTCAGCGAACAGAGAAAGTAAGGAGGGTGTATGAGTAAGAAGGGAGAAGGGAGGAGACGAAGGAGTAAAGGAGGACAAGGACTAACTAAGGAGCGAAAAAGTAGGGGACGCGATTAGAGGGAGAAGATAGGTTGATCGTAGATCAATTAATGACAGTGAGAGGAAAGTTTAAGTGTAAAAGTACGCTTGGATGGACTTTTTTTTAAAGGAAAAGGAAAAAAGATAAGGAGACGGTAGACCGAAGACACAAAGAAGGAAACTTTTGTAGATTGATGGTACGGAAGATCTGACGCTTTCTAGGTTTACCTTTAGTACCCTCTTCCACCGACTTCCTCAGACCTCCCACCTGGTAATGACATTTTAGTTGGAGTGTATCGTCAGTTCTGAAATAGAGTTTACCCCGGATTTTAACCTTAGTCTTCCTTTTAACATTTGGTCCACAATTATTTATACTCACATAATGGATTTTCTTTCAATTTCAGAATCAGTGCGTCAACACTGACCGAGAAACCCTAGGGTTCCTGACATCGGGTGGTTCGAGGAGACAGGTATCTTAAGAGGTCCGTTCTTATACCTCACCCAACGGTAAAGGAAAAGGTCTGGTGGTTCTAGAAGTGGTCCAATCTAGAAGGACCGGGTCCCTAGTTTGGACCCAGTGGGTTTAACGTCCGTCTAAGAAATCGTAGAATATCAGTTGTGGTCCCCAAACTTATCACAATAGTCGAACATACTGACAGGACCACCGAGTCTGGACGGATGTTACACCCTCTGGACCCAAGTTAGGGACGTAACCCTTCTAGAGGACCTCTTCCTTTACCGTTAAATGAGGTCACAAGAACGGGCCTTTTAGGATACCTGCCTCCTCGGACCACCCGATGTCAGGTACCCCAGCGTTTCTCAGCTTGTACTGTCTCGCTGAAGTGAAAGAAATAGTCGAACATACTTGAAGTCACCTCCTTCCAAAAACCAAAACAAACGATCCTTTCCCACCTTCAAATGACTAGATCTACCCGTCGTCCTTGCACCGGAACGTCAGACTGACTACCCCAACGTGCTCTCTTTCTTCTTGGAGAAAAAGTCTCTCGACAACTCTATGACACAAACCCTACTCCCACATCAAAAGACAATCACGTTTCTCCCGTACTTTTTATCCCTACGGGAGTATCAAGAGTTGCAGAAGGGGTACTTTGACACAAAGGTTTTAACCGTCTTTAAGAGTGTCCGACCGGTTGTGAACAGAAGTCGAAGGTCTCGTCTACCTTCAATAGTTTTCAAAGTCTTTTTTAGTCCTACATCTTAGATACCCTTTTCTAAAAGAGACGGAGAAAAGGGTTGTGAGTAGATGCTCCCGTAAGATGCCATAGTGATGTGTTATTACCGGACATTTGACACACTGACCCCCTTTTTAAATAAGAATACTTCCTCTCCCGATGTCATCTTTCCCTCCGCTACTTTTACGTCTGGACGAAAGGATATGATAAGACTCATTGATCTCAGTGTCTCGAAATTCTATACTTGTCGACTTTACGTTCCTCCGGGGCGGAAGGAAATATTTGGGGACGGAAGGAAATGTGAATCAGGGGAGAGTCTCCAGGGTAAATTTCGGTCAACGGAAGTGCCCTCTGTCAATCTGAGGGAACGAAACGGTTGAGTTTATGTACAAAGTTGTATACCTCCAAATCTACGTCAACGAACGGAGGAATTTATAGGAAGATTCTGGTAAATGACGAAAATACCGGTCAAAATTACACAACGGCACAAAAACCACAACCGACGGTCTACTGATAAAATTATGACCGTATCGGGAACGTTCCTTCGTTGGACGAAGTAATAATAATTCCGTAGAGAAAACCGTCCTTCAAGACTGACCGAGTTTCTGATACAACTTCTTCTTCTTACAGGAAAGTGTTAGTACCATCGGAGGAACTGCAAAGAGACTATTTGAATAAAACACAATAGAGCAAACGAAACATCTCGAAAAGAAGATTCTAAAGTAATGTCGGTCCCACTGTTCCTAAAACAACAACAACAAATTCGTTCAACCGTACACGATTTAACGGAGGCTATCTTCTTCTCGAGTTAGTTTTGACTGTAACAGACAGATCGCAAAGGGACTTTCGGGTGATCCAACACTATACAAAATTACAAATCCGAAGTCAAGACGTCACTTGTAATTTAGTTCTTGAGACCGAACGTATGGTTAAGTCCCTTAATCGTGTCTCGAACCTTTGAGAACTTTTATTCCACACTGGGAAGACTTCTATTAAGACCGAAGGTCCGAAAGTACCTGCTACATAATTAAGTAATTTAATAAGTTCGTACGACGAATGTTTACGACTGTCCCTAAGTTTCCAAACAACAGAGGATAATTAGTGAAATAATAAGTATAGTAGGAAAGTGATCTCCGTAATCTTACGTAAACTAATGATAGAGTAAAGATAACAAGAATACTTGTTACGAGTGACCCAGACGAGATCTCTTGAAACAAAGGAAAATTCATTTACCCTTATTTTGTTTTCTACTAATGGCTTGGAACCACACAAGGCGCGCACGTGTCACAGAGGACTGTCCGTACTGACAGCACGGATTAAGTCGGACTCGGCTCCTACCCACTACCACCACACACCCCAGAGTAGAATTGGACCGTTCTCTACTTCCGGTCACTAGTGGACGGACTTCCGGGTATCACTGTGGACCAGTGCGGAGACTCTCCAGGGACCGATGAAGTGCCAAGGAGACAAACCAGGGGAAAGGGACTGGTAATCCATCAAGAATGATCAAACATACGGTTTATAAAACGAAGTCAAAAATTTCGTGTCTAATAAAACCTTAGACTGAAACTAAAATAAATCCTTTTTGAGTTTAAACCTACACGAAGTACATGTCTAGAATCCCAGAAACTGGTAATAATAATCACTTGTACAACTTTCTCTTTTTATGGTAAATGATATTTTTTCCTTCTATTCGTTTGATGCGGACTTCTAATTGTCTTTCTCATGTGTGCCTTTGTGCGGAGAGCAAGTTTTTATAAATGAAAGTTCAACGCCCATCAAAAGGAGATCAAGGACCTGCGTCGTGAATTGTAAAATTACGTCTATTAACAGGGACTGTAAACCCAGGACGGAAGAAAGTTTACGGAGAGAGGCGTAGGGCACACCACTCGACAAGTGGTGTCCTTCGAGGCGTCTTGTACGACGAGTCGCGATTGAGGAGTCGTAGGTCTACCGAACTAGTTCCAGGAAATATTCGAACTAACGCACGTGGAAAGGGTCGCAAATAACGGGGACGACGAAAGGAAGACAAGTGACGTAGCGGGAATATACGAACAAGTAAAAGGCGAAGGACTTTAATTATTTATTAGTTGGTTAACCCGTCTTCTAACGGGGGTGTCATCAGTCGCGGTAGAGTGAAATAGGTCTAAAGTCAAAAGACCGACAGAATCAAGGTATTTTAGATCGATACTGGTCAGGGTATAACCAACACACTTCTTCCTTTTTCTTCAGCAACTTACTCTCGAGTATGAACGTTGACTCCCGTGCAGTCGTCTAACAGTTATGACATTCTCCTCGTCATCTCTGTCCGACAACCCTCGTAACGGCAAAACACGTGAGCTGAAGTGAAAGTGTGGGAAAAGTGTGGGGACACACACAATGTCCCTCTACCCTTCTTTCTCGTTCTCTTTACCGTAAACCATTCTTTCACTTTCACTTCAACGAGTCGACACAGGCTGAGAAACGCTGGGGTACCTGCCATCGGATGGTCCGAAGAGTCAGGTACCTTAAGGGTCCGTTTTCATGACCTCACCTAACACCGTTGGGTAAAGGAAGAGGTCCCCTGGAAGGGTTGGGTCCCTAACTTGCGCCCAGAGGGCGTGCCGTCCGTCTGCGAAATGGTAGACTCGGTGGTCCCTCCGGGTCTTCCTGTTTCAAAGCTTAGAACGGAAACCGTGGATACTTTAACCCGCTCAATTTGAACTCAAAGTAAAGGAAGTAAACAATTTATCTCTTTGTAATAAACCAAACAAATTTCCAAAACACTAAAGTAGACTTCAAGGACTGGGATGTATACTGGAGTTATTGACCTTAAAAATAAAGGAAAAGAAATTGAAACAATCAGGTTCAAGAGTAGAGAACTCCTCCGCCAAAGGTGGATCTGTTACGCTTCCTGTGTCATCTTATACAACACACTTAGATACCCACTTATTCATTTGGTACTATAACGAAGTCTCTTTACAACTTCAAAACAATTCTATGGAAGTATTTAGGATCATAAAGATTATTCCGATCAATACGTCAAAAAGTCTTAAGTCGTCTTTAACCTCTTAATTTAATCTTAATCCGAGTGTCCATCGGTCAATCCATGGGTTTGTTATCATTTTGAATTGTCAAGTGTCCAACTCCTCTCTCTTTGCGACTTGTTATAAACTCACACTGGACAAGGTGTTGAGAGGTTCAGTACGACTAAGACAAACGACAATATAATGTCTTGTCTAACCGTAAGTCTGTCTATCTGCGAAACTCAGAATTATCTTTTTCATTTTAATATACTTTGAGTAACACAAAATCTTCCGTATTTACACACATTATACAAACTCTTTATAAAGATAATTTTACCAACGAAAGTTCACGAACTTTTCAATTCGAACTCAATGGACATTTTAATTGTATACATATGTCTAGTACGGGGTAGTCACAGTCGAATTGTCTGACAAGACGGATAACAGTAGTGGAGAGCAGGAGACGATGGTAAACCGTAAAAAGGGGAGGGCTTTATCCAGTGTCACTACTTATCCGAAAGACTCCTTCCGAGGAAAATCCTTTCCATTCTTCTCGACGAAACTTTAATCGTTTTCGATAGGATCTCGATAAAGTCCACTAGTAAGTTTGAAAATATGAAGTAATACTACAGTTCCTCAAAGGGTCCGAGTCGGACCGTAGCCATGACAACATATCCAAACATTAGACTCGGTCTGTAGACACTCACTTGAGTTGTTCGGGGTCCCGTCCTTCCGACCGTAAAAAGGTGGACTTACGGATAAATTCATTTTCGTTGTGTCTCCTCTTTCTGTCCCATTAGACAAAAGAAACATTAACCACACCCGAGCTTACATACGTTAAATATTCGATCGAGATTCTGACAAGTAAAAGTTTTTCTGTTACGAAGGTGTATTACATCGTCAGTAGCTTCTCGACCTGCTGTGTCATTGTAAAACTGATACAGTTATCAGATTTGAAAAGGAACATCGATAGGACGTCAGACGTCGAGACGGGAAGGTTCATCTGGAGGCGTAGGAAGTGGTGTGTGTATGGATTCAATACACCGGTAAAGGAACGAGAGAACCGAATAAACTATTTACGAAATTTCATATAAGTGCATTTTTCGTTTCAGAGTCCAAGGAAAATTACTGAGTAACTCACTTTTACCAAATGTCTACCTGACTGTTTATAACTTATACTTTTCTTTTCGGTTAATATTTTTAGTATGTATACAATTATATCTGAGGGTATATTTGGGTTTTAATTTTTGAACATTCTTTCATTTTTTCTCTAATTACGATAGATGTTCATCTTTCATTTATCCTTCGATCAAGGTCATTTTAAAAAACTCTCGTTGAACTTATTTAATAACACTTATGACCATGTTCAATAAATCACATCCACGGTTCGTCTTTCAAGTCGACCACCGTTAGACACCTCTATGTCTCTATATGATATACCCTGAAATAGGACCGTCCCCCTGAGAGGAAGAAATTACGAGAGAGAAAAATACTTCGTTCCTACTTTCGTCTACGTATAAGTCCCTTATTTATAAGACCCGAGTTCGTAATGAGTCCAACTCGGACATACGGTCAAAACTCCTCTAAAGCTCCTTAACGGTAGACGGACTATGAACGTCTGTAGTCACCAGAAGTCGAGGACACTATGAACGTCTGTAGTCACCAGAAGTCGAGGACATCTGTTTGCCTTCCACCCGTTTAGGGATGGGGCTCTCCTTCCTGTTCGGGGGTCGGAGTTCTCCAGTAAGTCTTTGTTGACCTTTCCTTAGAGACTTCAAAAGAGTAGACTAGGAATAACAACAGACGTGTTTACAAATGTATGGATGACTTGTCGGCGAAATTTAGACTCTAGAATAATAATCTCTTTTATACTTAAAATACCTTAAGTAAATCTTTCGTATCTCAATTCTTACATGTTGTGAAAAGAAGGAGATTTGGGAAGTAAAACGTACACTTTTTTCTCTCAAATTCCTGAAATAAAGAACCCTAAAAGCTTTAGAAAGAACCAAACACCAAAACCAGATCTTAATAGAAGAGTTATTGATTGGTTAAAATGACTTTACTTCATACAACGTACAGAGTCTTCCTGTGAGAAAAAGAAAAGTAAAAATATGAAGGAAAATCATGTTTAAGACACTACTTGGTTTGGAGATGGTCAATGTTACTGCGTTAAAGACAACTATGTAGGAGTCCTGATCTTCCAAGTTCTGTGCAAACATTAAGTCGGACAGTCACCTTCAATGATACACTGTATGTGGTAAAGGAGACGATGAAACTGTGAAAGAACAATGATAGGCCAGAACACTTAGAAGTAGGAACCGAAACGACTTCTAACCTAGGTGTCTTGTTCGGTTACCATATCAGAGGTCAATTGGTTTATAAGGTTGACACACTTTCACTTTCACCGAATAAACACAGACTGAGAAACTCTGGGGCACCTGATATGACAGGTACCTTAAGAGGTCTGGTCTTATGACCTTGCCCGTCGGAAAGGGAAGGGGTCCCCTAGAAGGGTTGGGCCCCTAACTTGAGTCCAGAGGGTGTAACGTCCTCCTAAGAAATGGTCGACTCGGTGTTCCCTTGGGGTTCTTGTGACCTCACCCATCGGGTAGGGAAGAGGTCACCCAGAAGGACTGGGTCCTTAGCTTGGTCCCAGAGGACGTAACGTCCGTCTAAGAAATGGTCGACTCGAGAGTCCCTTCGGGTTCCCGTGTCAGGCAAAGACATAAAATACTTTTTCGATTCTCTTGCTGGAGGTCGTACAAGGGTATCGGAATACTTTACGATATCTTGTTCGTTTATCTTTGGTTTGGTTAGATTTTTCGGAGTTTCCGCTTCCGATTCATGTGGTACCGACGACAAATCAGTGAGTCAACACATACTGAGAAAACGTCGAGGTCCCTGACATCGGATGGTCCGAGGGGACAGGACAGGTATCCCACAGTAAAGGAGGAGGTCCCGTAGAAGGACCGGAGTCCTAGGGACGCCAAGGTGTAGAGGGACATAACGTCCACCTAACACCTGGAGACTCGGGGGTCCCTTCGGGTTTATTTGGTATCGTTACATATACATATGACTCCGGTTCTATGAGTTTATTCCTTCACTCAGATTCCTGTTATGGGGAGGGGGTTATAATATAATTGATAATTTATGTATTTACCGACGTCTTACTATAACATTGTAATTTTTTATTATTACTTTAAGAGGGTATCTTATATCATAAATATTAAACCCATGAATTACTTGATTTACTTATAAAATTTTCCGGAATTTTTATGTCTTGTTTAAGTGCTTTCATCAAGGGGAAGTCCTTACTCCTTCCCCAATCGCGACCTCTACGACTAGATCTCTTGAATGTGCATTACTGAGGAAAATATCCATAACTAATTTAATCAAATACATTTAGTTACTCGAAACGATGGATAAAACAACTCATACTCTTACATCCTCCCTAAATACTTATCGGTTTTCTTTCCCGGTCACGACAAGTCCTCACTTAAAAGAAAAAAAATTTGTTATCTTTTATTTATTTCTTTCTTTCACTTCAGCGAGGCAGCACAGACTTAAAAACGTTGACATCGGACGGTCCGAGGAGGCAGGTACTTTAAAGTATGGACAGAAAATATTTCGGAGGATGATTCCAGGTCCGTTACGCGGTCCTCAAAATTTATGTAATTATGATTAGATAAAAAATTTGACTAAACATTAACTGTCTGTCATGATACAACCAAAGTCTATACATCGTCTCACTAAACTATAAAAATGTGAGATACTTTACTGGTGGTATTATTCAGATGTATGGTAGACAGTGGTAAGATTGAATAATGTGATAATAACCGATGTAATAGATGTGAGATGTAAAACAGGGACACTGGAAAATAGAATATTCAAACATGAAGAATTGAACGTCTGAAGTGGACAGGAGGGTAGTGAGACGGGAGTCAGCTGGTGGACACCCAAGAGACGTAGACACTCAGACAGAGACACAGAATACAAAGGAGTACCTAAAACGAAAAATCTGAGGTTGATACTTACTCTAGTATGCAACAAAAAGAGACTGAACAAAGTGAATCGCATAGAGATTACAAAAGTGTTTCCCGTCACAGAATAAGAAATAAGAGTGACTCATTATAAGGTAGTATATATATAGAGGGTCTAGAAGTAACAGGTAACTAAACATTTATCTGAGTCCAACACAGGTATAGAACCGATAACATTTATTACGACTTCAATTGTTACTCTAAAGAATTGAAAAAGTTTAATTATAAAAACAAAAGGAGTCTATATATGTATCTTTACCTTAACGACCCAACATATCATCAAGAGTAAAATTAAAAAACCTCTTTTGAAGTATAACAAAAAATGTCCCCAATGTGGTTAAATGTGAGGGTGGTTCTCCCCACATGTCCCCAAGAAAAAAGAGGTATCGGAGTATTTATGTACAACAAAGAACGATAAAACTAGTAGTGTTACCACACTAGTGAGTGGATCTCGGTCTGTAGGACCTTACACTTCAGTTCACCCGGAATCCTTCGAAGTGATACTTATTTCTCCCATCTCCACTATCTTAAGGTCGACTCGATAAAGTTTAGGATTTTCTACTACGACACTTTCACGATGTGTGTTATACGGCCGTTTTAACCGTAAACTTTTACGGTTTAACCTTTTGAGTCGTCACCGGTGTTTCGATCTTTTCCAGTCATAAGTAGGGTTAGGGTTTCTTTCCGTTACGGTGTCTTAAAAGCTTGATGATGTGTTAACGTGAGAAGAGTGTGTGATGTTGTATTACGAGTTTTAAGAGGTTCGATCCAAAGTTGTCATGTACTTGGTTCTTGAAGGTCTACAAGTTCGACCTAAATCTTTTCCGTCTCCTTGGTACCTAGTTTAACGGTTATGCGTAATTCAGTATCTTTTTCGTACTCTTAAAGTCTTTTTTTGTTTACGAAGACAAAATAACTGATACGGTTTCGGAAACTGACACACCTAGTGTTGTTTGACACCTTTTAAGAAGTCTTCTGTCTTTATTGTTTGGGAGAATGGACGGAGGACTCTTGGCACATACGTCTAGTTCTTTGTTATCAATCTTAGTCTGTACCTTGTTACCTGACCAAGTTTTAACCTTTTCTCCTAAAGTTTCGATATATAACAGGGGGACCAATAAATTGAATACACGTGTCTTGTAGTACACTTTACGGTCCGACCTACTTCGTCTTCGACTTAGTTCTAACGGTCCTCTTTATAGTTATAGGAGTCTATACGTCTACTGGTGGGAATACCGTCTTTCACTTCTTGATTTCTCGGAGAACTACTTTCACTCTCTCCTCTCACTTTTTAGACCGAATTTTGAGTTGTCAGTTTTTTCCTTCTAGTACCGTAGACCAGGGTAGTGAAGTACCGTTTATCTACCTCTTTGTTACCTTTGTCACTGTTTTAGATAAAAACCCTCGAGGTTTTAGTGACGTCTACCACTGATGTGGGTCCTTTAATTTTCCGTGAACAAGGAACCTTCTTTTCATACTTTTTAGATCTGTCGTATAATTTTTGTCTTTGTAATGAAACGACTATTTCCAAACAGATCAGTTTAGATATTGAAAGGGTCATCAGTATATACCTACATTCTCAACCTGGTATTTCTTTAGATTCGTGACTTCTTGACTACGAAAACTTGACAGCACAACCTCTTCCGAGGACACTCAAGGAACCTGGCGTTTCTCTAGTTTGGTAAGTTAGGACTTCTTTTAATCAGGACGTATAAGTAACCTTCCTGACTACAACTTCGTTTTTGAGGTTATGAAAACGGTGGACTGCCCCTCTTGACTGAGTAACCTTTTCTGGGACTACGACCCTTTCTAACTTCCGCCCTCCTCTTCCCCTACTGTCCTACTCTACCAACCTACCGTAGTGGCTGAGCTACTTGCACTCAAACTCTTTCGGGACTCTCAACCACTACCTGTCCCTTTGGACCGCACGACACCAAGTCCCCCAGCGTTTCTCAGTCTACACTGACTCGCTGACTTGACTTGATACCTATTTATAAAGGAATAACGGATAATTAACAAAAACATCAAGAGAAAAGGATATAAGGGAACACCGTCAGTAAAACCGAGAAGAGTCCAGTCTACACCTCTTCCTTTACCGTTGGGTGAGGTGATAAGAACGGACCACTTAGGGTACCTGTCTCCTAGGGCCGTCCGGTACCAGGGATCCCAGTGTCTCTCAGCCCGTGTTGGCCTCGCAGACTCGTACGTACGTGCAAGGGTAGAAGAGAACTAAGAAGGTAACTCCAAACTACCTAAGGAAATCACAATAAAATTATAAGGAAACAGAAATAAAAAACACATAAGTCACTTTCAAAAACCAAACACCAATGGTTCTCCAAGTATACATAGTTGGACATACGTATCGTCTGGTATAATTCAACTGTCAGTGAACTTAAAATTGTAGACTTTTGGAACATAAAATCAAAGAAGGGTTGTACAAAATAAAAACACTACGTAAAATGTAAGACAATAAAACACAGGAAATTTATGAATGACATCAATGTGTCAATATACTACCCAATCAACACAGGTGAGTGGTGTATAAATTTTAAAAAACAAATTAAAATATCAAACGAGAGATCTAGATGTCAAAGGGTGGGCATCTACTTTGGAGAGGACCTGACACATCATGACATCCTATTTATAACTTTTTTAAGTGTATATTCACATAGATGTTTTCGTCTCTGTAATGAAACGGTTGATTCCAGGCAGATCAGTTCCGATACCAAAAAGGACACCAGTACATACCTACACTCTCGACCTGACACTTCTTCCGACTCGTAGCTTCTTAACTACGAAAACTTGACACCACGACTTCTTCTGAGAACTCTCAGGGAACCTGACGTTCCTCTAGGTTGGTCAGGTAAAACTTCCTCTAGTCGGGACCCTAAAGAAACCTTCCTTACTACGACTTCGACTTTGAGGTCATGAAACCGGTGGAGTACGCTTCTCGACTGAGTAACCTTTGCTGAGACTACGACCCTCCCTGACTCCCATCCTCTTCCCCGGCTGTCTCCTACTCTACCGACCTACCATAGTGACTGAGATACCTACACTTAGACTCACTTGAGGCCCTAAACCACAACCTGTCCCTCCCGACCACACGATACTAAGCACCCCAGTGTTTCTCAGCCTGTGCTGACTCACTGACTTGACTTGACTTGACTACGTCAAGTTTGGACGTAAAAAGAAAGAAATTACTTCTGAGTAAAACACGTCAAAAGTTCCCAATGGACACCAACTGACAAAATGAAACAGTGATCATAAGTACGATTGAAGAATTCGTCGACTAGATGACGGATATCACATGTAAACGGAAATGGTCACTCTAAAAAAAAAAAGAATAAAGTTCAACACCAGAAAAATAAGGTAAACTTCTTCAGGTAAACTGTAAAGAACATTCTGATCAAATCACCGCTACTTGAAGACTTACAAAATCAAAAGACCCTTTGAGTAGAAAACAAGTTAAGACTCACTATTGGAACAATCTATCAAACTAAGATATGACATTCAAAATAACAAAAACAAAAAGGGGAAAGTCGTGAATAATATAGGACGGTGAAAGAAGACCAGACATTTCAAAGACAACTTTTTGTTCGACTGTCGGTAATACTCCAAAGGGAACATACACTAAAAGGGGGGGGGGGTAAGAACAACTGACATTCTCAAAAGAGATAGAAATTAAAAACGTCAAAATTGACATTATATAAAACCACACCTAGAGAAACCTAAGTAGAACAAACCCTAGGATATGAACGATCTAAAAATACATATATATAAAAATTGTCCAATCCCTTCACAAGTCCACACTAAAGAAGTTTATTAATAAACACAGAGAAACAGAGAGATAGAGAGATTGTGTTTAAAGTCATGCGAACTATGACAGGGTCTTCAGATAGGATGGTGACAGTTAAAGAATTTTGTAAAAAGAGAGAGAAAAGACAAGACTAAGGCACTAAAAGTGTAAAGAAAAGTTTTAACAAATGAGTAAGGTGATATAGTCAGAAGATGACATAAAAAGTAAATATAAGAAATCAATGCTTATAAAAGAATACAAAAGATTTGGAAACAATTACAGGAACACCCCAAGTAAGTAAGTAAAACACTCAAGTCACTCGTAGAAATACAGGTAACGGAATTTGAGAAACGGTCCATTAAATGAATAGACGTAAAGTAATCGAGGGGTGGGACCTAAAAATAGAATAAGATAGTAAACCTTATATAAGGAGACACGGGAGTAAAACAAACTGGAGGACACAAACGAAGACACTCAATCCGTTTTGTCGATGGAGAAGAGTAGAACTTCGTCACCGGAACATGCCTCGCAGACGTCGTCTCTGACGGGTGTGGTCGCAACGGGACTACCTGCCGACCCCACTCGTACCCTATCCTCCTCAGACCTCCCCGAGTTTTTGTTACCACGAGGAACCACGGAGACTGGGGAGTGTCACAAGGTCGTGGGGGGACGAGTGAAACATCTGTGAATTTCCATTCATCAACCTAAAAGAAGGACGTATCTAATGCACGGGAAATTTGCCGACACTAAAACGAAACAGGATCCGACCCACTCAGACCCGAGTACGAGGAGTGTCTATAGGAAGGGATGGCATCCAACGACACTACTGTCACCTCAAGGTACCTGTGACACAGAGACAAAAGAAGTAGATATACATATGCACCAGGGAGACATACGACTTCGACAAGTCAGTAGGGAGTGTAGAAGAAAACTTCCTTAACGACATATACAGACACAATTAAGTCTCATAGACATCCTCTTCCATCCAAGTCTCAGAAGGATACTACGTTAGAATCTGGACGAAAACTCCAAGAAGAAGAATAAAAAATTCATATCGTAATTTAAGTGAATGATTAAAAGTCGTCGTCTAATAGAAGATTTCGTTGTGTGTTCGTTCGTCTGGAATGACAGTTACATAGACGGAAGAGGAATTTGAAGGGACACCTTCGTACTCAGTGTTATAGTTGAGGTTCCTCAAATATGACACTTATAGTCACAGTGACTAGAAAGGGACAATGGTCCTCCGTGACAAAATAATCTTATACAAAGACAAAGTTTCACACGTCTCTTTTACCGAAAAGAAATATGAGAATCAACAATAGACCTCATTTTATCTTTATTTTGTTAAAGATAAGACCGATAAACAAACTCTTGATGTTCACGACTACCGAACTCATTTTGGATCTAAATAAGTCCATACACGACAACACACGAATAAACGAGTGAGTACAGGTTGAGAAGTCCTAGGGTACCTGACATCGGACGGTCCGAGGAGACAGGTACCTGTAAGAGGTCCGTTCTTTTTATCCTACTCAACGGAACGGGAGGAGGGCCCCCAGAAGGGTTAGGTCCCTACCTTGGCTCCAGAGGGTGTAACGTCCGTCTAAGAAATGGTAGACTCGGTCGTCCCTTCGGGTTCTTATGATCTCTCCCATTAGATAGGGAAGAGGTCCCCTAGATGGGTTGGGTCCGTAGTTTGACCCCAGAGAACGTGACGTCCACCTAAGAAATGGTTGACTCTATGGACCCTTCAATAAGTCCGTATGAGTCAGAATTTACAGAGGAGCCAAAAGTTTCTTGGTCGAAAACTTAATTCCTGAGGTTTCGAGAACTATTATGAGGTTCCATTGTGAAGGACGACTCACGGTCAAGAGGGAGGGATGAGGAAGGTCATTGTAAAAGGAACAAGACAGAAGATCAAACCCTAGATGGAGAGAGGTGAATATCGGAGGTCCGTTCTAGGGACGACTAGTCCTATGATTAAATTTCTAGTCAACAATGAACGACTTTTACGATCAAGTGACAACAAACAAATCAACTAAAACGTGAAAATCACTTAGTACGACTCTTTGAGTTGGAGATACTACTCACATAGACTTCAATAGTACAACTTAAGTAGAAATTTCGTGATTCGTTTATTAAGTCTCTAAAGTAATGATTCACAGTTTGTTCTGAGAAGTCTATTTTGGTGAATTCGAGTACTGGTACAGAAGAGAATAGAAGAGACCCTAAAAATACATAAGCTACAAAAGAAAGAAAAAAAAGTTAGACGTGGAAAGTAAGAATAAAAATATGTCACTCAAATTCAGGATAGGGAGTTGAAGATTTACACGAGTCAAAGAGACAGTAAATTTTGATTACTAAATTGATTGTTTGTTTCACACAGAGTCGATAACAAATGGAAAATAAGAAACGAGAGCTCCAGGATTAAAGGAATAGACGGTAAGTAAAGTGGGGAGTCAGATTAAACAAAAACTGAGGTTGAAGAGAGTGACTTCGTCTCCTAAAGAACCATAATTCCATTGTTCAACGACTCTTAGATTGGTTTTGAAATCCCAAGTTGGGGTCCTCTTTTTTTACGTGTATATCATATGGGAGGGTTTTTAAACGGTCGCCGATGAATACACAAACAGGACTTAATTTATGGACCTTTTGTTAGGGACTCAAGTCCTTAGTGTCGAGAGAAAAAGAGACAAAATAAGAATTCTGTTCGCATCAAAGGTCTTCGGTCGTTCATAAATTATTTATTCACGATGTATTGATTTAGTCACACAATCCACCGTACGTTATACCACTCATAAAAAGTGAGACGATTTAATAACTCATGGTTGTTATGCGGTACGTTACATGGTCGGAAAAACATATTCAAAATATACACATTGGGTGTACTTAAGACCTTAGTTATAGATAGGTAATAATGGGTCCTTCGTAAGTTTGTTAGGTTAAATTTATCGATGTTCTTGTTTTAGTAAGATCAGGAATGAACTTTGTGTAATTTCTCTTACGTTAAGTATTGGAGGTCATTATAAAGAATCTTGGAATTAAAAATGTCCAGTCTGCAGAGACTTTGAAAAATAAGTGGTTAGTGTAGGATTAAAGAGAAACGAGTTTGACAGGAGACAAGTAACAATAAAGTGAAGTAGAAAAAAGGGAGAGTCTTGAATTATTAAATCTAACCGAAATAGAGAAATAGATTCATTAAAATAAAGAGAAGTTCACAATTGCTCAGACGGAAAAACACGGACAGTACAATATACCGTGTCTTCAAGTCTTAAACAGACTTCTAGTAAAAAAAAAAAGGATGTCTTCAACCTTCTATCTTCTCCCCTACACACTCTCCTCTATCGTAAGACAAAGACTTGGGATTTATTGACATTCGAGAGAATAACGGGAAGACATTCAATGGTCTTCGTTTTCGAGTGTTATATTTCGATAAACCGGTATCCGAACGATTCTCGAATGGCTTCTACGAAGGTCTATGCAAATAAGGGTTTTCGGATGGTAAACCGTAGTGCGAGATGACGAATGAACTTTGGCGTAAGAAAGTAAGTTATGTGCAGATCCCAATAGATTGTGTCCCGTCAGACCACACGACGACGGGTACCCCCAGAGTCTCGTCCTGTACTGAATCACGGACTTGTTGTTGGTACAGGGTCCACATGGCTGTAACTGTCCTTTGATACGTTTTTAAGAACTGGATTACCTAGAATGAGAGTTTACCTTCCTATTTTTTTATTTCTTTTTTTTTTGTGTTTTTTTAATTGATATATTGTAAATGTTTCACGATGTTTTATATTTTGTTTTATTCCCCCATAGATCTTTCCCTTTCTACTATTCCCCAACTACGAAATTAATCTAGTCAACAACAGTAGGTACACTCTTCCTCTATAAACTCGACACAGAACCTCCTTGACTCTCTCACTTGGTCTGTCTCTTTACTTCCCCCTAGGAAGGTCCGTCTACCTACCAGTCATGTTTCTGACTGACACTAAGACCTACAAATCTTTGACTGTTTCTCCGATAGTACAGATCTGACCACACTCGGTTCTTTTCTCGTTCCCTCTCTGTCTACACCCTATGACTGACAAAGCACAAACACATAAAAAGATTCAATTACCGTGTGATAAAATGTTTCAAGAGGTTTCTCAACTACTTAGTTTTGCCAATTTGAAGTGAGGGGACCCCTTTTCTCTCGACCATCTATTAAACGACGATCGCACCAACACACAACGAATGGGGAATTATCAGAAAGGAGAATAGGGGGTTTTCTCACATACGAGGACCTGGTCGAGCATCCAGAACCCTAGACGTTGAACAAAGGTAGTAATCTAGTATAAAGAGTTGGAGTCACCAACCATTAACAAGTAACTTTTTTTTAATGTACCTTTTTATAAACCTTAGACACACAAATCGTTGTTTTATCCGGTAAATCAGTACACCTGGTGGGTAGTCTCTAAACTAGGCATGTAACTGAAACTCCCTTGTAAACAGTCTTTTAAAGAACTCTGACTGTAAATTCTCAGTCCGAAAGATGTAAGAGTTTTAAGATAGGAACAGTTTTCAATTGAGGGGATTTACCGTAAGGACTCAATTAGAAAGTCAACAAGAATTGAAAAGATTCCCTCTGTAAACATTCTTCACATATGTACTTTTCACACAAAACAGAGTTTATTGTTAGTACACAATAATTCAATATTATAGATGGGGGAGAGTGTCCTCCTGGGTAAACCGGATCAAAAATATCTTGAGTCACGTTCTTTTTGTGCAAAACGTTTAATTGAAGGGACGTAAAAGACAACAAAAGGATTATCCTTATTGGACACACGTTAGTGAAAGAGTGGCCGGACTGAGGCTATTTCAAATTTTTAGAGAACTTATAAATAACTTTTACACACTGTATCTCCTGTGATATATTTTAGTTAAACACTTCACATATCACTAACTAACCCATCACTAGGACAAAAGTGTTTAGGACGTCATTCATATTTTGAATATACATCTGTCGTCACCGCATTCTTCATTCCATTATTCCTGTAATTACTCCGACTCCCCTATCCAGTAAAAGTCGTCACCTCTTAATATGTTCGAGTGAGAACTTTCATTCATAGACAGTAGAAAGAGTTACTAAAAAGGAGATTCGTAAAATAAGACATACAGTTTCGTGTCAATACAGGAAAGGTGTCTATGAGTTCCTTATATAGTAACAAATTTTGTTATTAAGGTTTTATAAGGTTTAGGAATACTTTGTATCGTAGTGTGTAGGACGAGTAAGGGACACATAAAATCTTAAATTGATCGAACGGACCACCGAGTCATCATTTATTAGACGGACGGTCACGTCCTCAATACTCAAGCTAGGGACCCAGTCCTTCTAGGAGACCTTTTTCTTTACCGTTGGGTGAGGTCATAAGAACGGACCTTTTAAGGTACCTGTCTCTTCGGACCTCCCAATATCGGGTACCCCCAGTGTTTTTTCCCAGTTTGTACTGAATCGTCGATTTGTTGTTGTTAAAATCTTGAACAGGATTTGACCTACGATTGTTTCAAATGACAGATTCTTACTATTTGTTCGTTGTTGTTGCTTTTTTTTTGATTTCATAAAAAATCACTTTTAAAGGACCTTTTGTTTGTTTTGTTGATAAAAAGGACCTAATATATAATTCTTAACAGATGGAAAGACTTCACTCTCTTTATTTGGTCTATTTAGTGCCCCATTTAACAAAAGTATCCAGAGACAAAACGATAACTAAAACGTATACTCTTTGAAATTCCTCTAAATCCAATTCCAGTTCACTTGGAATCCGTGTCGATACGGATTTAGACATACGTAAAACTGTTCCCTTCTAATACCACACACATACAGAGATACACAAAGATAGTCTTATAAATGAGACTGAACCTAGTTCTTAAAATAGGTACTAAACTAACCATGTATGTATTTAAACTGAATCACACTTTCTTCATTAAAGTCGTTGTTCTGTCTGCCATTTTCGTACGAAACCTTTTATTCTCTGACTCAATATTAATTTACAAAATATCTGTTGTCTTCATTAATACTCCAACGTTTGCTTTTTCGACAGAAGTCTAGGACATACGTGTTCTATGTTAAAACCACTAAAGGTGTAAATTTTAAATCGAGAAAAATATAATTCTCATTCAAACGTCACAGTTTCCCGATAGCGAATAAGTTATAGTGAATTAAAACATCTTGTATATCAATTGACTCGAGGTGTAGTCAGTGTACTTTGGGGTAATCTCCACGTCAGAGAGTGAGAGGTAATGTCTATTGTCCATCCACAACCAATTTAGTATTAATAACCAATTTCTGACTGTCGACTGGAAGTCGTAGGGTCGTAGTAGAGATGAGTGCTATCTCCTTAAGATTGCAGTACCTGATTTGACCAAAATAGTAATCCAAATGTATACTTTTCCTTCCGTATCAATGATTGATAAAGACTCAACCAGTCACATAGATCTCTGAAAAGAACCGGGTCTGAAAGGTAAATGGTCGTGACACTATCTCTGGGTCGTAGAGAGAGGTCACGTCTTTCGGACAATCTTACAGTGCTAAGGTATTTATACTATTTGTGACGATTTTCTCGGAACCGATCGATTAAGTAGAGTAAAGTGTCAAACCCTTCCTCCGTCCGACCGATTCAAATCGTCAGGAAATTTTATTCCCAAGGTATCGTCAGAAAAACAAGTGTGTTATTCGAGAGGTACTACTTTCTCCTAGAGTGTATTTTATGGAAATACTAGACTTCTCATGTAGGAGTAATGTAAAAATCTAGAGGTAAAGTTTCTGAAGTCCGGAGGAAAGGAGAGGACTTCATTCTGGAGAGATTTCTCGTAGTGTCTACCCGGCAGTGTATGACCCAGTATTTGACGCATAAGCAACTAATCTCTTTTTATTTTCCGTTGCAACCCTAAGTGAGGGGACCTTCGACCATAAGAACGGTGACTGAAAACGGGAGTGGACAGACACCGTGGAGAGAGTCGTAGTGTAGACTAAAGAGAATCTAGTTTGACCATATTTTTTTAGGGACATCCACCGAAATAAGAGTACCATTCCGAACACTTAAACTTAAGAAACAAAGTGTTTTCGGACTGTTTAAGTGGGAAGTGAGTCAGAGACTTGTGTCAACAATTCGTTGATTTATTCTTATCATTTTTAGACTGTCGACTGTCCGAAACGTATCTAAAAAGGAGACGCCTACCTAGTAAAGTTTCTTAAACTCGGATCACTAAAACTGTGTGAGTTAATTAAATACGGTGTATAACCATAGTATAGTGGACGTTGAAATATAAGTTTGAAATTCCTCTAAATCCAATTCCAGTTTACTTGGACTTGTTATTTGTAAGAAGTAGAATTTTTCTATCATGTGACTCTTATAGTACTGAAAACAAGTGAAAGACGTCCTGAATCATTGTAGAGTCTGTGAGGAAAGATATTCGTTGTCGTCAGGGACAGAGGAGTCCAAGATCGGTAAGAATTTCTTTTCCCGTCTCCTTTCATTGTAACTTAATTTTTTTACTCTTTGAACACTTACACCAAATTGATTTCTTATGTCTCTCACCTGTAGATCTTTAATGTATACTCTTTGGTTTTAGTCCAATCTTTCACCTGAAATGATTGTGGTTTGTGTATCTAATTTATCGTTCCGTATTTAAATGTAAAGAGAAGGTACTTTAATATAAAAAGTATTTACTTCCACCCAAAATCCACAGAACCAAAGACACGTATAGAAAAGGTCTAATGAATATTTATCACCCCCTTTCTTACCCTGCCCTCGTCCACCAACCGTTATAAAACCCGTTGCTCAATTACAACGTCGTCGACGACTATTAAAAGGATGTCACAATAAGTAGTGACATTTTTAATTTCACTAATATTACTGGGACTATACAATGTAGTATACACTGACTTCTCTCCTTCCCCACTACCTCTACCTCTTTTAGACGTAGAGGGATCTCGACCCACGAGTAACGGGGCATTTGAAGACTCTCCGACGAAAGGTACCCTGCAACGGGGTCACCTACGTCGAGTCCATTCATTATTTTAGATCGCCTTCCGGGCGCACACGGTCACCGGTGGACTAGTCTCGAGTAAATCACTAACAGTAGTGAAACGTCGTTGGTACGGCAAATTATGGGTCACATAAACTGTGGACGATACAATTTAATCATGAACGTCTTAATTGTGGACGACAGTCGCTGGGTCGTACGTACAACGAAAGAAGTCTTATTTCCCCTTTACTTAATAAAGGGATCTTTAAACACATTTAATAAAAACACCTACTTCTTAATGAACCTTTCTAGAACCCTGACCGTTAGTTCTAAGAAGAAGAATAATAATAATAAAAGAATCTCAATCGTGACAATCATTGAGTCTCAGAGAAAGACCGAGAGTCTTATGTCCCGATTTTCTACTCGAAAGAGAGTAGGGATCTTTATTTGGTCTGTGATCTACCTTTACACAAAAGATTTCATACTTTTGATTATATCCACACTTCACAATACAATTAACAGGTAATTATTAGTACTATTTAAACAGTAAAAGTTAAAAATAATAAACATTTACCCTTTTATAGAGAATGTCATATTAAAGAATATCATCCCTTGTCATAAAGAAATATATCTTGGGATATGGACAAATATAATATCACTTATATTATAATATATCAATAGAAAATTTTTTGTAAAATAGATGATACTAAAAATAATTATAGAATATCAATGTATAATATAATATTTTATATTATATATGTGTATATGGTACCCGTCTAATGAATTGAAGAAATTTTATACAGGTGAACATTTATTTTATTATTATTACCGTAATAATACCACATCATTTCTCCGTGGATTTACGGTCTACACCCTATTGGGAAAGGTCTTGTTTGGTTGTTCGGTTTCGTTTCTTACATTTCATCTTGTTCTGTTTGAGTCTTTGGTAGTATGACGTTTCTGAAGGTCACACTTGGTGTCATTATTATGTACATATTCTGGACTTGGAACTGAAACTGAACGAATAAGTAAAACTAAGTCGTTTTATGACACCAAGTCAAGTCAAGTCAAGTCAAGTCAGTGAGTTGACACAGGCTGAGAAACATTGGGGTACTTGGTGTCGTGCAGTCCGGAGGAACAGGTAGTGGTTGAGGACCTTAGGTGGGTTTGGGTGCAGGTAACTCAACCACTACGGCAGGTTGGTAGAGTAGGAGACAGTAGGGGAAGAGGACGACGGGAGTTAAAAAGGGAAATGACACCATTTATGATGATTCATATTTTATGTCAAAGACTGAAGTATCACAAATTTATAGAACTCCTATTTTCAAAGTAGTAAAGGATATTATGTTCCTTTTAGTTCATTAAATGAGAGTTCCTTATTTTATTATTTTCTCATCTGTGACTCTTTCAAAGTAAAACTCATTATTATATCTTATAGACCCCGAAGGGACCCACCGAGTCGTCATCTCTTAAGCAAACGTTCCCCTGCGTCCTGTACATAAAAGGTAAGAACCCAGGTCTAGAGGACCTCCTCCCCGTACGGCTGGGTGAAGTTATAAGAACGGACCTTTTAGGGTATCTGTCTCAGCTGACCGCCCGATGTCAGGTACCCCAGTGTTTCTCAACATGTACTGATTTCCCTGAGTCGTACGTACGAGCGTGTGTATTCTATAAATAATTCTTGAACCTTAACTTCGCTCTTTCAACGTACCGGACATGGTTCATACAATTGGAAAGACATGAAGACAAAGAAATAAATATTTAACCCCCACACTGTGATAGATACGTACTCCAGTCACATTTCTAATTCGTAAAACCTTGTTACCAATCGTGTATGATTTGTAAGATTTCCACGAGTGATAGATTAAATTTTACCCTTCAAACTCTTTCCCATTATAATTAGACCTGAGCCAGAAACACTCCAACATGAATCTTAGTTACCCACTTTCGATAAGGTACCCTGTTTTGGTACACGTGTATCCACCTTCTGAACCTTTGACGACCAGTGAATATATAAACACTATTTAATATTAACCTCTATATCGACCCTCCGTCTTACCCCCAGACGGGTGTCTCACGGACTTTTGGTATTAGTCTTTCTACATAATATTAAGTGTCCACTATTATCGGTAACTTTCGAAATCTTTTGTTTTTACAGGTTCAAAAGTCTCCTTCGTCTTTAGTTCTTTATCACATACCTTTGACCGACTCAAATCCTTTTCTTTCATAGTCTACATTATTTCTCCTAACCTCTCTATCGGGTCACTACTTTGATGAATGATCGGAATATAGTCCTAGATTCAATCATTAATGTTACCTTTGTTAATGTATATTTGGTCGGTCGAGCAACTTGGGTTTGGAATAAACAAAAAGGGAACAGACACTGAGTCCGGTGTCAGTACTGTGACTTATGAAGACCTGACAACCGCTACACTAGATGGTCTTTGAGTAACCATGACACTAAACTCTCTACGTGAACCTCGTTTGAACTTCTTTATGGGTAAAATCTCCGATTTGACACGTCTTCGGAAGTCACATCCATCAACGATCCTTAGAAGAACTAACCTAGATGTTTCTGGGTCAAATTCTTGTAAGACAGGAATTTTAATAGACGTTCCTACCTATTTTCGTGTGAAAACCTTAAATCAGTTTAGATTACTGAAATTCCAACCTCAGTTATTGTGAAAAAATATGGTCCGTAGTCTTTAGATCTTAAGTTCTGGTTTGACCTGTTGAAGAAAGAACGTTTTGTGACTGACCTTTTTTTTTTTTTTTTTCTCCTTCTTACTATTAACTAATTTTCTGCGAATGAGAAACCTTCTTTTTAATACTGGTTGGATCTATCGTATAACTTTTCGTCTCTGTAAAGAAACGGTTGTTTCCAGGTAGATCAGTTCCGATACCAAAAAGGTTACCAGTACATACCTACACTCTCAACCTGATATTTCTTTCGACTCGTGGTTTCTTAACTACGAAAACTTGACACCATAACCTCTTCTGAGAACTCTCAGGGAACCTGACGTTCCTCTAGGTTGGTCAGGTAAGACTTCCTCTAGTCAGGACCCACAAGAAACCTTCCTTACTGCGATTTCGACTTCGAGGTCATGAAACCGGTGGAGTACGCTTCTCAACTGAGTGACCTTTTCTGAGATTACGACCCTCCCTAACCCCTGTCCTTCTTTTCCCCTGCTGTCTCCTACTCTACCGACCTACCGTAGTGACTGAGCTACCCACACTCAGACTCACTTGAGACCCTCAACCACTACCTGTCCCTCCGGACCGCACGACGCTAGGTACCCCAGCGTTTCTCAGTCTGTGCTGACTTACTGACTTGACTTGACTTACAATTATCTTTACCAGAAAGGAAATCATTTACTGTTTTAAGTTTAAGTTCAAACAAAGTTCCCGGAGGAATCTCCTTATGTAAACATTTTACTAGAATTGAGTTATTTCCTCCCTCTAATATTCATGGTGTGTTGTCAACGATAAGTTTAGACATAGAAGGAGGAGGAAGACCTACACCCAGAATCAGGGTACCTCTTTCTTTCGTATGTAAATTTTGTGCACTTCATTAAAATAAATTTAAGAATTACATGTGATATTGTAACAGTAATAACATGACTGTCAAAAGTAAATGTCTGATGATGGGTCAAAATCGAAGGATTTTACCACAAATTTTTAAAGATATGGTCTCTTTTTAATCTTCACTGTTTTACCGGAATACCTCGTGTCGTTTAAATGTTTTTCTGTCTTATATCCTTCATATAGGACACCCGGAAGTTTTATTAACTCCATGTAACATTTCCCGATTTCACGACTTCGAAGTCGTTTACTTGTAGTGACTTCAGTCATTACAACTGCATTTTCCGGTTATACTGATAAGGTGGGTGGTCTGAAATGTAATCGAAAGTGGGAATAGACCCTATTTAAGTTTTAAGAATCTCACAGGATGTTCTGAGATACAGCTCCGAGATACCGGAAAAGTAATTGAAAGACGAGGACAGAGAAGGAAGTTTCCGTTGAAGCATTCAGACACTAGACACATCGGGGTCTATCGAAGACAAGCTATATTACAAGGCAACGGAAGAATTTTAAGAATGTTATATTAGGAACTAAAAATTTACGTTAGGTCACCTTTCTTCTCGTTCATTCCTCTGGGTGTGTTATACATACGACGAGGAACGTCAGGACGAAAGCATATCGGTAACATTACTCGGTACCCCTGTCTCTAGGTCCCCAACGTTTCATGCACCTAGAAGTGTTCCAAGGTTACTCTTGTTCCGTTCGTACAACGTAGCTATTGACTCGTTCGTCACAATACGACTAGTACCTAGATTCCGCAGTGAGCAGGTAAACTTGTTCTTGAATGAAACTTTCCTTTTCCCGTTACCGTCAGAATTTCTGTTTTTTTACTACTTTCCTTGGGATAGTACCGAAAGGAAGGAGTATGATTATGAGTAAATTTGTGAGGACATAAGCCAAGTCAGTGAGTCAGCACAGGCTGAGAAACGCTGGGGTACTTAGTGTCGTGTGGTCCGGAGGGACAGGTAGTGGTAGAGGGCCTCAAGTGAGTCTGAGTGCAGGTAGTCCAGGCACTACGGTAGGTCGGTAGAGTAGGAGATATCAGGGGAAGAAGAGGACGGGGGTTAGGGAGGGACGTAGTCTCAGAAAAGGTTACTAGTTGAGAAGCGTACTCCACCGGTTTCATGACCTCGAAGTCGAAATCGTAGTAAGGAAGGTTTCTTTAGGGTCCCAACTAGAGGAAGTCTTACCTGAACAACCTAGAGGAACGTCAGGTTCCCAGGGAGTTCTCAAAGAGGTTGTGGTGTCAAGTTTTCGTAGTTAAGAAACCGTAAGTCGGAAGAAGTGTCAGGTCGAGAGTGTAGGTATGTACTGGTGACCTTTTTGGCATCGGAACTGATCTACTTGGAATCAACCGTTTCATTACAGAGACGAAAACTTATATGATAGAGCCAACCAGTATTGAAAAGAAGGTTCCTCATTCACAGAAAATTAAAGTACCGACGTCAGTGGTAGACGTCACTAAAACCTCGGGGGTTTTTATTTCAGACTGTGACACAGATGACAAAGGGGTAGATAAAGGGTACTTCACTACCCTGGCCTACGGTACTAGAAGTAAAAGACTTACAACTCGAAATTCAGTTGAAAAAGTGAGAGGAGAAGGTGAAAGTAGTTCTCCGAAAAATCGAGGAGAAGTGAAAGACGGTATTCCCACCACAGTAGACATATAGACTCCAATAACTATAAAGAGGGTCGTTAGAACTAAGGTCGGACACGAAGAAGGTCAGGTCGCAAAGAGTACTACATGAGACGTATCTTCAATTTATTCGTCCCACTGTTATACGTCGGAACTACATGAGGAAAAGGATAAACCTTGGTCAGACAACAAGGTACAGGTCAAGATCGACAACGAAGGACTGGACGTATGTTTCAAGAGTTCTCCGTCGAATCCACCAGACCACAAGGGTAGAGAAAGTCTTAAAAGGTGTCAAATAACACTAGGTGTGTCAGTTTCCGAAACTGTATCAGTTATTTCGTCTTTATCTACAAAAAGACCATGAGAGAACGAAAAAGGTACTAGGTCACCTACAACCGTTAAACTAGAGACCAAGGAGACGGAAAAGATTTTGGTCGAACTTGTAGTCCTTCTAGTGTCAAGTGCATAACGACTTCAGACCGAACCTCTTAAAACTCGTAAAGAAATGATCACACACTCTACTCACGTTAACACGCCATCAAACTCGTAAGAAACCGTAACGGAACGAAACCCTAACCTTACTTTTGACTGGAAAAGATCAGGACACCGGTGAGTCTGACATTTCGCAGACGGACGTTACGCCCTCTGGGCCCAAGTTAAGGACCCAGTCCTTCAAGGGGACCTCTTCCTTTACCGTTAGGTGAGGTCATGAGAACGGACCTTTTAGGGTACCTGTCTCCTCGGACTATCCGATGTCAGGTACCCCAGTGTTTCTCAGTCTATACTAACTCGATGAAGTGAAAGTGAAAGTGAGGGTATAATCGGTTGATAAATACGACTTCTATTACTGTTCTTCCTTATGTTTTCGATCTCATTGGGTGTCAAGGAAAGGAAAGGTAAAACACAAATGAGTCGTCATTCGACTTCCAAGGATCTCATCCTTTACCGTCGGACGAGGTCATAAGAACAGAATTTTTAAGGTACCTGCCTTCTCAGACCGCCTGATGTCGGGTACCCCATCGTTTTTAAGTCTGTGCTGACTTAGCGGCCTGTGTATAGTACGTTCGACTTCCATGTCACCTGACCCTCTTGAACGTAGTCTTCAACTCCATTTTCGTCAACTCAAACAACAGGACAAAAGTGATAAGACTAATATATATATATATATATGTGACGTTTTACGTTTAACACATTATAGTCACTGAGGTGTACTCAAGTTACACGAATATAAACTTGGATTTTGACGAGAATGTGTCATACTTCAATTAGTCCTTTTAACTACGATCATTAGATCTTTAACATAAAAAGAAGTGAGTCTTGACACAATGTTTCACGTAAATTTTTGTGGAGTCATTCAGACTTCTTCCTGACTTTCCTTCCCCTTTCGAAATAAAAAGTCCTAGGAATCGTCATGAAAAAAAAGAGAAGAACAAATTTGTTCCCCAAGGGTGTAAAAATAAAATGTACCCTATGGTGGTTAATACATCTCTCGGGATAGGTAAGAACGGTCGAGGGAATGACGAAACGTTTGGTATGAACGAGAGAACGAAAATGAACTCACACAGTCTTAGAGAGAGTTAACGTTCCGGAAATATGGATGAGAGGAGGGACCGTTCGAGAGAAGAGTTTGTAGGTGGCGTCGGAAGAGTATAGGTAGTGTAATAAAGATGGTTATTTTAAAAGGATAATTTCGAGAGGGACAGGTCCGACGAATTTCACATTAGAGAGAGTCGTTTACTTCAGAGTTAAGAAAAAGGAGGCTTTACATATTATATCATGTATTAATTAAACGAATAACAGATAGACAAGATAAATAACACTCTTCCGTATTTAATGGTAGGTCTTTGTTTCCAACTCCCTCTATGTCCCATTACACAAATACTAAAAGGGATATCTTTTGTGGTAAAGTTAGTTTACCGTTTAAAAACCGGAGAAAGGAAAACTCAATTATAAGTTTTACACGAGTTTGCACCAACAGTTTAGTCTAGAATTAGAATTATATTTTAAAATTGAGAAACCGTTCTCTTATCCGAGTATACAATGAACACATTATTTTATGTTAATTTTTATTTCCAATTCTAATTTCGAATAAATTAAAATTTAGAAAGTGGACAAATTTCGGAAATCAGATGAAAAAAATGAAAAATGAAAATAAAAAATCACTCGTCATTCGTAAGACTCACCGTTTACCGTCCACAAGTGGTATTAAATTGTTTCGTCCACAGTTTATAACAAATGACCCCGATTGACGATGAGGAAGACCTTTCGAGAAATGAAACCCCAAAGAGGATTAATTTTTATAGATCGGTAGTGGACAGTTAAAACAGAGTCGCCTTGTCACTTTGGAAATCCCTTGAACTGAACTCGTTAGAAAGTCTATTTCTTTCTTTCCCCCTTTTCTAACGGTAATTAATAAATGTCTATAAAAAAAAAGAGAGATGACAGTTTTACTCGACGTATCCTATTAATTGAGGAAGACCTTTTTTATGACAAGTCTCAGACTCTGACCATGTTAGACTATTTATTTAACTTAGGGTTTCTAATACGTATTGTCTCTCTATTTTACGTTACAATCCAGTATTTAAGTGTACAGAACGTAATAAGATAAAGGATATTTCGTGGTGTGTTGATTAAATAAAACTCTTACGGGGTTTGTCCGTGTATTCCAGGTCACTCATTAAATTATTATTTCACTATTACTATACAAGATTACTATCTTCAAAAGGATCGTAAGATTGATACTCTATTATGATTGAAGGTTCCTTAACTTAAACACCCAATGTCGAATGTATAAGCCGTACTACTGACACCAAAAATTTCTTAAACTTGTATGGAAATAAACATAATGGTCCTGTCTTGTACCTTGAAGTTGAAGTAATTTTTTTTTTTTATTAACCAATCACCATGACGAAAGTATCACTTACCCCAGTAGTGTAATTCCTTTAAAGGACTAATTCATAGACTTTATATGTAAGTATGTTTTTCTAATTTACATGAATAATCGGTACAAAAATAAAAATACAGTAGTATAAACAAACTTAAAATGGGTTTGTACGTCGACATAACACGACGTGAACGAATTTATTTATTTGGAGTTAACAACTCAAGATAGTTATAATTCTTCACGTATAATCTAACCTAGTATTTTTCAACTACTACATTTCCCCTGACCTTACGTTTTCATCCTTCAGTTCTTTGTGGACCTCATTGTCGGTTTAAATCGGAACCTTACGCCTTACTTCGTCCCGTTTCTGATTATCTCAAAACGGTTCTTTTACGTGACCAGTATCGTTTGTGGGAGAAGGTTGTTGTGTTCTCTTCTGAGATGTATACCTGTAGTGTTCTACCAGTTGTGACTTTAGTTTACCTAAAATAAGAAACGTCGGTTTCTACCTCTTCGAGATATGTCAGTTGTTTTTGTTCTGACCCTCGACTGACACCGAGTCTAGTACTTGAGGAATAATGGTTTAAGTCTGAATGTAACTTCTTTCATCCCTTTTGGCGATCTGATAAGTCCATACTGGATTTAGATTAGAGAACACTAATATGTCACCTTCACTGTTTATCTGAATTCCCAGATCTAGACTATCTATCTCACGGACTACTTGATACCTTACTCCAAGCACTGTAACATGTCCTCTGTCCCTAGTTCTGGTAGGGGTACCTTTTCTTTACGTTTTTTCGTTTTACCGACAGACCCCTCCGGAATATTTATCGACACTTTTCTTCTCTTCGTTTTTCGTTTCCTCTTTTCCTTTCTATATTCGTAAACTTACGTCTCAAGGTTTCTTATCGTTCTTCTCTATTCTTTCGGAAGAAGTCGTTAGTCACGTTTCTTTATCTCCTTTTGTTGTCTTACCCTTTCTGATCTCTAGAGAAGTTCTTTTAATCTCTATGGTTCCCTTGTAAAGTACGTTTCTACCCGAGTTATTTCCTGTCTTTACCATACCTGGATTGTCTTCGTCTTCTATAATTCTTCTCCACTATTCTTATGTACCTTCTTGACATGTTTTTTCTAGAAGTGCTGGGTCTATTAGTACTACTACACTAGTGAGTAGATCTCGGTCTGTAGAACCTTACACTTCACTTCACCCGGAATCTTTCGTAGTGATGCTTGTTTCGATCACCTCCACTACCTTAAGGTCACCTCGACAAAGTTTAGGACTTTCTACTACGACACTTTCACGACGTGAGTTATACGGTCGTTTAAACTTTTTGAGTCGTCACCGGTGTCCTGACCTTTTCCAGTCAAAAGTAAGGTTAAGGTTTCGTTCCGTTACGGTTTCTTACGAGTTTGGTGGCGTGTTAACGTGAGTAGAGTGTGTGATCATTTCTTTACGAGTTTTAAGAGGTTCGGTCTGAAGTCGTTATGCACTTGGCACTTGAGGGACTACAAGTTCGACCAAAATCTTTTCCGTCTCCTTGGTCTCTAGTTTAACGGTTGTAGGCGACCTAGTACCTTTTTCGTTCTCTCATGGTCTTTTTGTAGATAAAAACGAAATAACTGATACGGTTTCGGAAACTGACACACCTAGTGTTATTTGACACCTTTTAAGACTTTCTCTACCCTTATGGTCTGGTCGGTTGGACGGAGAACTCTTTAGACATACGTCCAGTCCTTCGTTGTCAATCTTGACCTGTACCTTGTTGTCAGACCAAGGTTTATCCTTTTCCTCATGTAGTTCCGACATATAACAGTGGGACGAATAAATTGAAGATACGTCTCGTGTAGTACTCTTTGCGACCTGACCTTCTTTGTGTTCGACCTTAGTTCTAACGACCCTCTTTATAGTTATCGGAGTCTATACGTCTACTATGGTGGGAATACCGTCTTTCACTTCTCTTCGATTTTTCGGAGAACTACTTACACTTTCTCCTCTCACTTTTTCAACTCAATTTCGAGTTGTGAGTCTTTTGCTTCTAGAACCGTAGACCAGGGCAGTGAAGTACCCTTTATCTACCGCTTTGTCATCTTTGTCACAGTCTGAAATAAAACCCCCCGAGGTTTTAGTGACGTCTACCACTGACGTCGGTACTTTAATTTTCTGCGAATGAGGAACCTTCTTTTCAATACTGGTTGGATCTATCGTATAAGTTTTCGTCTCTGTAATGAAACGACTGATTCTAGGAAGATCAGTTCCGATGCCAAAAAGGTCACCAATACATACCTACACTCTCAACCTGACACTTCTTTCAACTCGTGGCTTCTTAACTATGAAAACTTGACACCACAACCTCTTCTGAGAACTCGCAGGGAACCTGACTTTCCTCTAGGTTGGTCAGGTAAGACTTCCTCTAGTTGGGACCCTAAAGAAACCTTCCTTACTACGATTTCGACTTCGAGGTCAGGAAACCGGTGGAGTACGCTACTCGACTGAGTAACATTTTCTGAGACTACGACCCTCCCTAGCCCCCGTCCTCCTCTTCCCCTGCTGACTCCTACTCCACCGACCTACAGTAGTGCCTGAGCTACCTACACTCAGACTCACTTGAGGTCCTCAACCACTACCTGTCCCTCCGGACCGCACGACGCCAAGTACCCCAGCGTTTCTCAACCTGTGCTGACTCGCTGACCTGACTTGACTACTTCATTTGTGACCGATAAATTACAGAGTGGATTATATAGGACTGATTCGAATAGACTTCTAACTATAAATTAACTTGAAACAAAAAATAAAATTAAACAAGAACGCCTTACCCCATGGATATCAATTTACGTATCCCTTTACTAGACTTACTTAAAGGATTTCGTTTCACCCTTTTCAATTTTTAATAAAAGAAAGTTTAGTAAATTCAAACTTGGTACTTTTACATAAATCAGTTAGATGTAATATAAGAAATACCAAAGTATCTAAACTTTAAATTTGAAAGAATAACACCTGTTATCACCGTCTTTTCTTTATGTGTATGTGTTGTGTGTGCGTAGTTTTTTAACGGTTATGTCACCAAACTTTTGGATTTATATTCTGTACCGTAGTATCTTGAGAATCATCTCTCGTATTCGTACAACTATTTTTAGGGTGGGAAAACCTACCCTCTTCGTTGTTGATGTGTTAATACACATTAACCAAGGACTTTTCGTATTTAGTGTTTTAAACATTACTAATTTTGTGTCTAATAGATCTTATTAATTATCATAATAACAATAACCATAACGAACATTCCTAATTTATTGTCACTTCAAAGATCTGATATTTAAACCTACAAGATCCCTGATATATTCTCGCGTTCACTCAACATGTCAGTAGTTTTACGACAGCACTACCCAATCATTTAACTCTTAAGAATAACAATTGTGACGTCAGATTTTTTGTTAGTTTTGTCATTACATCCCGACGTAAATGGTAGATCTTTAAATAAAGTAAAATTGTTTTACTTAGATTACTTACTAATATCCTTTAAGATAAATTCTTGGTTTTTAGATAACTTCTTTAGTTAGTCATAGGTATAGGATAAGAAAGATCATTTTAGTCTTTCATGAGGTTGTGTCACTTTCATCAAATATCTTATAACTTCAAATATTTCTATGTTAAAGTAGACTAGAATAGAAGTATGACGGGTGTCATTACCAGACCAGTAAAATACGTGAGTTCATAATCTTGAAGAGTGAACTTAGTCGACTAATATTATTTTAGCTTATGAACTATGAATTGTAATTTGTCGGTTAGGTACAATAATATTTCTAGGACGGAATCCAAGGGGAATATCGATAATTTTAAATTGAACAGAACACTAAATCCGTTACTCCTTAGGCAAATTAGTCAACATTATTAAAATTTACTGACAAACTGTTCGTCATGAAAAGACGAAAGTTAATTTGGGATTACATCTGTCGTCTAGACTATTAAGTTTTTACAAAAAAAAAAAAAAGGAATTGGACTTAATAGACCAAACCAAATGATGTGACCGACTCAAGTAACTTTTCAACGGTTTATAGACAAAGTACGACACGACACGTGTGTCTCGTTATTGTATAAACTATATGGTTTACTAAGACATCTATTTATATTACTTTTGTTCTGTGAATTAACGGTATAAATATAAGTAAGGAGTTTTGGACCGGAGTGTTTAGAACAGGAGGTAAAACCAATAGTAACAATAGTGATGGTAAACGGTTCTAGAATGACTACTCAACTGTTAAATATTAGTATTAGATCCAGTTATTAAATACTTAAGAATTTTTCTACTAAACCTCTTTGACGGTAGAATCTTTAGATATGGATTAGTAAATCTTATTTAAAGAAAAAAAAGACTGTATAAAGGATGAAACTACTAGTCTAAAATAATAATCTACTACTATAAGGAAGACCTAATATATACAAAGATATCGATAAAACGAATATTATAGTGAAAATAATGTATGTGAAGTTTACGATGGCGTTTATGTTGGATGATAAGAGTTCAAAAATTTACATACAATGTATTATGAAACTGAAAGAGGGGGAAGGTCTATTTAACCCCAAAGGAAACGAAGGGAACAACTATAAAAACACTTTGAGGAAGTTTATAGATCATATTGAAATAGCCATAAATTACTTACTCACTTTCAACGAGTCGGTACAGACTGACAAACGCTGGGGTACCCGATATGTCAGGTACCTTAAGAGGTCAGGTTTTATGACCTCACCCATCGGAAAGGGAAGAGGTCCCCTAGAAGGGTTGGGTCCCTAGCTTAGGTCCAGAGGGGGTAACGTCCGCCTAAGAAATGGTCGACTGGGTGGTCCCTTCTGTATGACCGAAAATCTACGATATAACTCACTGAATTGACTTGACTTGACTTGACCATGTAAATGGTAAAAAAACCAATTTACCATATACAGTATTATTATTTAACGACTTTTATATCCTAGTTTGAACGAACCTCCTAAGATCGAAAGTACTGAGATATTATGACAAAGAGTAAAAGTATCCTACTTATAAGTCTAGTTAATTGATGTCAATTAGAACCGTGAGGGAATAAAAGAATTTTATTTTGTGTTAAACCGTGAGGATACTTCCTCCGACCTTTTAACTTAGAATGTTTACAACGGTTCCGAGAAGAGGGTAAACCATTCTGATACACCCTTAAGACCCACCATACCTCAGGTCTTTTTGTGCCTCACTTTATTACCAGAACCCGTCAGTCAGGTGTGTCTAAGGACGAGCTCACCAGGAGCTGGAACTGGACATGGTAGGACCGACTCAGGGTCCAGTTATTAAGATAAGTAAAAACGAAATTATGTTCACTAGGTAATCGGGTGAGAGTCGGAAGTCTAACAGATAGCCCCACAGTCTGGTGTCAGGCTAAAAGAGCGGATCGTGTCCCCCACGTGTAGTTCGAGACTCTTCTTAGAGAGGATGTCTCTTGACGGTTAATCTAAAACTCATTCTACACCCAAGGAGTCAACTCTGCCCCATAAGTACACTCCCACCTGGAGTAGTGGGTAGTCGCCGAAACGAGTTTTGTCGAGAGACGTTTATCCGTAGGAACTCAACACCAGAATGATGTATAAAATCACCCTTAGCTAGTGAATTGACACAGAACCGGAATAAAACTTCAAAAAGTTCACACTCAACAGAATAAGAGTGAACCATAAACGATTTATACAGTCGATTTTGAAGATGAAATTATAAGAGGCGTAGTCAAAGAAGGAAACAATTTTTTTTTTTTTTCGTATAAAAAATTTGTAGGATACACCTGTTATTAAAGAAGTCCAATAACACTTTTTATTCAATAAAGTACAAATCTTTTATCTCCAAAAAATATTTTTTAATCTAAAAAAAAGGGGAGATTTCGATTCTTCAGACGGACTATTTACTTGTCCACAGATTCACCGACCTTCCTCCAACCTGTCTCCGTCGTTGTAACCGAACATTCAAACTTTGAGAAAGACATAAAGAAAGGTAGGAAAGTTAATAAAATTGATGTCTATGACTGGAGATACAAAACTGTGACTAAAATTGGACTTCAATTAAACATCGACACGTAATCGGATATACGTCCAGTCCTTCGTTGTCAATCTTGACCTGTACCTTGTTGTCTGACCAAGGTTTATCCTTTCCCTCATGCAGTTCCGACATATAACAGTGGGACGAATAAATTGAATATACGTCTCATGTAATACTCTTTGCGACCCGACCTTCGTGTTCGACCTTAGTTCCAACGGTCCTTTTTATAGTTATTGGAGTCTATACGTCTACTGTGGTGCGAATACCGTCTTTCACTTCTCCTCGATTTTTCGGAGAACTACTTTCACTTTCTCCTCTCACTTTTTCAACCGAATTTCGAGTTGTAAGTCTTTTGTTTCTAGTACCGTAGGTCAGGGTATTAAAGTACCGTTTATCTACCCCTTTGTCACAGTCTGAAGTAAAAAACCCGAGGTTTTAGTGACGTCTACCACTGACGTCGGTACTCTAATTTTCTGCGAATGAGGAACCTTCCTTTCAATACTGGTTGGATCTATCGTATAACTTTTCATCTCTGTAATGAAACGATTGTTTCCAGGCAGAACAGTTCCAATAACAAAAAGGTCACCATTACATACCTACATTCTCAACCTGACACTTCTTTCGACTCACGACTTCTTAACTACGAAAACTTGACACCACAACCTCTTCTGAGAACTCTCAGGGAACCTGACGTTCCTCTAGGTCGGTCAGGTAAGACTTCCTTTAGTCAGGACTCACAAGAAACCTTCCTGACTACGATTTCGACTTTGAGGTCATGAAACCGGTAGAGTACATTTCTCAACTGGGTAACCTTTTCTGAAACTACGACCCTCCCTAAACCCCGTCCTCTTCTTCCCCTGTTGGCTCCTACTCTACCGACCTACCGTAGTGCCTGAGCTACCTGCACTCAGACTCACTTGAGGTCCTCAACCACTACCTGTCCCTCCGGACCGCACGACGCTAAGTACCCCAACGTTTCTCAGTCTGTGCTGACTCGCTGACTTGACTTGACTTGACTTAATCGGTTTTTCTTCCCCTTTTTTTTTCGTTGACTAAAAACAGAGATTAAAGAAGTAAAAATTACTAAGTCTTATCTCTTAGACTTGTAAACTCCAAAAATAGACTATTTTAAGATTAATTAAACCTAGGTAGAAAGTGCAATAAAGTCCATTTCTTAAAATACACTCCATCGTCCGTAACAATCAACAGATGTACGAGGCAGAGTATCGACAAGTCTTATTAACGACGAACGAGAAGTCAAGTCAAGTCAAGTCAGCGAGTCAGCACGGGTTGAGAAACGCTGGGGTACTTAGCGTCGTACGGTCTGGAGGGACACGAACGAGAATCCCTTAATATTAAGGAAAATGGTTACTGTGATGTGATCGAAACTGTTTATATGTACTCTTTTTCAACATACAAAGTGATTTTACATTACTGTGATTTAATGATTAAAATCATATATAAGACTAAATGTAAAATATATTTGTGTGTACATATAAGTATTTCAGTGTACCTAATGTATCATTTAACAAAAAATTTTGTTTGAAAGTTAAAGACCTAAGTTTCTCTTTACTTCAGTCACATAATTTTTCTTTTTTTTTTGAGTAAGTATGTTTTTAGATTACTTTAATTTTATATTTACACTTTTTATTTTTATCTGGCTCTTATTATACTCTTTGAAGTGGACTCCTTTTCGTTATATTGGTATTTTATTCGTATAAGTAATAACTTTTATTCTTTCAGTTGAAGTCTTTATTTCTGTTAATAATTTCGTCCCGACCATTTTTTTTCATAAATGTACCTTATAGACAGTTTCAAAAGTAACTAAGAAGGTAGTCGGGACACTCATTTCATCCTTCGGGAGTTTTGACCCTATCTTAATAGAGACTATTGGCGACTAAATGTCCTTTTTTTTACGTTTACCGATACTTAATAAAAAAGATAAAATTACTCTACTCTCCTCTTCTTGGTCTTTTATTACTACTAATGTGATTGGATGAATAAATTCTCTTTCTCTGTTAAACATAGAAAAGTTTCGATAAATCCACATCTTTCAATGTTTTCTAGGAACAGGAGTCGAACCGTGTTTCTTGTTCCGTCTACACGATGTTTTAGCATCAAAGACACTTAAATAATCTTTCGACTCGCACTTTTTTAATTTTTGGGCTTCTTGATTTTACGTCTCTCATTGAACGTTCTTATCTCTACTGGGTTGTGTGAAAAGTTACGACAATCTTATAACCCGGTTTCACTTTAAGTGTACCGGACCTAAAAACCTTTTGTATCTAGAGTAATCTAACAATTGATTGGAAGTAAATCCGACACTTTAGTTGACCATAACGTTACTTGGTAAGTTGGTAGTGTAGGATTTCTTTTAGTTTAATATCTAAGACGAAATTCTCTGTTCATTGTCCTTTGATACTTTTATTCTTATCCATCGGTATCCTCTTCTTTCGGTTTAGTAATTATAGACAGTAATAAACTATATTTCTTGGGATTCATTCGAGTCAGTGTCTCGTCAAGACGTCGATGAACAGTTACAAAGGATACCTGGTATGTATCAGTTCCGATACCAAAAAGGTCACCAGTACATACCTTCACTCTTAACCTGATATTTCTTTCTACTCGTGACTTCTTGACTACGAAAACTTGAGACCACAACCTCTTCTGAGAACTCTCAGGGAACTTGACGTTCTTCTAGGTTGGTCAGTTAGTATATCCTGTAGTCAGGACTCACAAGTAACCTTCCTGACTACGACTTCGACTTTGAGGTCATGAAACCGGTGGACTACCCTCCTTGACTGAGTAAACTGTTCTGGGACTACGACCCTTTCTAACTTCCATCCTCCTCTTCACCTACTGTCTCCTACTCTACCAACCTACCGTAGTGACTGAGTTACCTGTACTCAAACTTATTTGAGGCCGTCAACCACTACCTGTCGCTCCGGACCGTACGACGTCAGGAAACCAGCGTTTCTCGACCTGTACTGACTCGCTTACTAGATTTGACTTGACTATGAACTCACTTACCTATACAGCACAACGTAGTTTTATTTCCGGTCCGTACTTTCGTCTTTTGTGTTGGAGACTCTATACACCCTAAAAGAGATACATGTTTTGTCACCTTGTGACTTCAAACTTCAGTTTATACCTCTTAATCAAGTCTAGTCCGTTACGTCTCAAAAGAGTTCTTCGTTAGGTACCTAAACGACGTAAAAATGTATAGAACACTAGTCTCCGTGACTGTCAGAAAGTGGAATCTAATAAAAAATTATTACAAAATATTGTCTTTCGGTACCTTCCATCCCCTTCGACAGACGAAGATTTACTTTCCCGGTTATAAAACGAAATGTCATATTATTTCTATTTTAGAGGGAAGCGTCGTTTTCAAGATATCCAACCCAACGTTGAGTAATATTTTTAACCCCAAAAGATTCAAGTCTTAAAGTACATGGGTGAGGTACATATCGTAGGTCGACCGGGTGAAAGTGGAATAACGGTTCCCTGAATCAACCCTTTCTCTAGGATACACTTGTATTTTGAGTACGATAGACGACAGGACATTCCTTATTTTGAACAACAGACATCGGGTCCTTGGAGGTCAGAGGACGGTCGAGGTAATTTAGTACCGTCGGATTACTCAATCGACCGCTTCTCTCTTTCAAAAGTTCGAAAAACGTTGAGAACCATTAAAAGTGGTTCCCGTTCGTATTCGATAATTTCCGATCTCCGTTCTTTTGTTCCTACTCTCTCTCAGGGACGACAGGACTTTCTGGTTTTACCATAACCTCTACTTTCTCTTGAAGGGTTATTGTGGTTTTATGTCACTCGTTAGACTTTGGGGGTTCTCTCTCGAGACGGTAACGAGTCGGAGGTCAGAGAAAACTTCCCTTTCTACACTAAAGTGTTTGTTTTACAATCTTTCGTTTCAATTCAATTAGTTTGATCTTACGTTTTATTGAGGTTTATATCAACTTAATTTATTATCCCTCTGTCAGTTAAGTTGTTTGATAGTCAAGAGGTGTTCTTCAGTGTTCGAGATAATACTGTTAATTATAGTAATTAAATTAATTTCGTGTGCCAATTCCCTTCTTTAATAGTTATTACTTTTTATTTTCCACTGAACTTCCAACCTTGACAATCCTTCCATAAAATTGTAACTACAGTTACGTATTTCCCACTAATACTTATTACGGGTAACTTCTTTCTCCTACGTGGTTTCTCTCCATTCATCTTTTATACATGGGTTACCCCTTTTTTTTCTTTATCTTCTATGGTTTTCTTAAGACAGCCACCCACAATTGACATAAAACTATGTAACCAACTTCCTTATACATCTATACTTGTATCCCGGTTATCTTTAATATTTTAACTCGATGGTTATCTTTTCTCACTTTTTGTATTTTTACACATAAACTCTATATACCAGTTAATGCTAATTATATTAGGTACATGTTGACTCGTAACTTTATTGTCCTCTCTGTCCTATTCCACTTCTATTAAAAATTTTCCTAGCACCTTTGGTAAAGAGTATTGACATCTTTTTAAAGTTTACTCTTTTTCTTTTTTAATTGTTATATGTTTGAAGTTCATTGTATACGTCTTATTTATGTTTCTTTACATAGAGCCGTATGATTTAGTGTGACGGTTCTACTTCTTTTATAAAAAAAATGATAGGTCGTTCATTTATTTTAACCGAGACAAACGTCTATAGTTCTAGAATATATAACTTTTGGAAAATCTGAAGTGGTTTTCTTACTTTGTTGTTTTCAGATACATTTTGTTTAGTTTTTTAAGACATTTCAACGTCCTATGTTTTAATTATACGTTTTTATTAAACACAAAGAAAAAAATGTTACTTTTCGATATACTTTCTCTTTAATTCTTTTAGGTAATTCTAAATATTTTAATCCTTTTAGGGTAACGATTACCGTAGCTTTTGATATGTTATTAATACTTATTTAAATTAGTCCTTGACTTTCTATAAATGTAACTTTTAATATTCTTTGACAACTTTCTTTAACTTCTTCTGTATTTACCCTTCTATGGGACACAAGAATCTAACTTACTTAATTGTGACACTTTTACAAGTAACATGGGTTCTACTAGATGTCTAAGTTATGTTAGGGATAATTTTAAGAATATTATAAAAAGTGTCTTTATTTTTTCGGTAGGTCTTTATAAATTCCTCGGTGTTTTCTGAGTTTTATCGATTTCGTTAGAACTCGTTCTTGTTTCTACCCCTGTAGCAGTAAAGGAATTTAAAGTTTAATATACTGTTTGATTATCAATTGTTTCACCGTACGAAGACCGTATTTTTTCTACAACTAGTTACCTTGTCCCTTTTTTTTTTTGGGTGTCTTTATTTGGTGTATATGTATCTGTATCGAACCTCTGTACGATCAAACGAAGGTCTGGTGGAGTTTTTTCAATTATACTTATAAGGTTGTTTCTTTCAGTGTACTGAAAAAAAGTAAAGGATCACACACATTTTTAATACGGGTGTGATATGACGTCACGTAATTCATACGTTATCATAATAATTAATTAATTAATTAATTAAATGTATGGAGTCAAATTTTTATGAAACGACGATTTTTACAATCGGTAGTAGACTTGGATGACCTTTCAGAACGGAACTACAACTACTGACAACTGACAAGTCTCAACTACTGACAAATGACTAGTCCGGTGGTATTGTTTGTATTTATAACGATCTTTATAGTTTTACACTGGGTTTCCGTGTTTCCCTCGTTTACGATAACCTTTTTTCCTCGACTACCTTAAGGAGTTATGCTCTAACGGTCTCCGAAAAGTTAGACGTTCTTTTATTTCGTTTTTGGTTTTGGGTGTCATAGACAGATCACGTTTTTGTGTCTTCACGTTGTTTCACCTCACCTTACGTTATTTTATTTCGTACGGACCCGTAAAGTGATTAGAGTCTGTTTCCACTGTACTCATGTGCGATTTCGTGAGCCATCATAGACTGAGAACGTCGGGGCTTCCAGTCGGGTGGTTCGAGGAGCCAGACACCCTGAGAGCTCCGGTCTTATGACCTACCCAACGGTACGGGAGGAGGCCCCCTAGAAGGACTGGGTCCTTAACTTAGTCATAGAGAAATACTGAGGACATAACCCTCCGTCCAATTTTACGTTACCCTTTTATGATCCAAGGTTACTCCTTTTTGAACAAAGAAGGTATTTACCCCAACCCTTTTCACTTATGGTAGTACCTTTTCTTACTTTGGTCTCAGACTAGAACATGATGGGTGTTTTTGAATGGACTTTGCATAATTTCTAGATTCACATTCCGGACTCAGTATTTTGGCATACTGTGGGTCTTCTTTCGGATCACTTATCACTTCAACGAGTCAGTACAGACTGAGAAACGCTGGGGCACCTGACATCGGATGGTCCGAAGAGGCAGGTACCCTAAGAGGTCCGTTCTTATGACCTCACCCAATGGTAAAGGAAGAGGTCCCCTAGAAGGGCTGGGTCCCTAGTTTGGGTCCAGAGGGCGTAACCTCCGTCTGCGAAATTGGAGACTCAGTGGTCCCTTCGGTGATTCCCCCCCTTTTTTTTCGGAGGACCTGTAACTAGAACCTCTGACAAAAACAAACATAAAACCTTCTACGTGTTTTTCGTGTCCTTTGTTTTTGTTTGTCTCCCTTGCTGTAACTCGAATTTTCGAAGACGTGTTGTTACCTTTGGTAGTTGTTTTACTTTTTCGTTAGATGTCTTGTCCTCTTCTGTAAACGTTTGGTGTATTGTCTATTCTCCAATTGTAGGTTTTATATATTTCTTAAGTATTTTGACTTAACGTTTTATTTTTGTCGTGTGTCTTTTTTTGTTTAAAGGTTAATTTTTTTATTCGTTTCTAGGACTCATCTTAAAAAAGGGTCTCTACAGTGTCTTTACCGGTTGTACATGCACGTTTCCACGAGTTGTATTGATTAGTAGTCCTTTTACGTTTAATTTCGGTATTTCTTCATAGTGGAGTATGGTCAGTCCTTCATGTAGTATTTTTTTTCCATTCTATTTTGTAAAACCACTCCTACACCTCTTTTCCTTTTAAACATATATAACCACCCTTACATGTCAGTGACACCTTTAGTCATACCTCCAAGAAGTATTTAATTTTTATCTTAATGATATACTAATTTGTTAGACAGTACCTATATATGAGTTTTCTTTAATTTCGTTATAGAACTTCTCCATAGTCGTGAGGGTAATAGTGACGTCACAATAACTGTTCTCGGTTCTATACCTTTGTCGGATACAAGAGTAGATCTATCGTATAGGTTTTCGTCTCTATAATGAAACGGCTGATTCTAGGAAGATCAGTTCCGCTACCAAAAAGGTCACCAGTACATACCTACACTCTCAACCTGACACTTCTTCCGACTCGCGACTTCTTAACTACGAAAACTTGACACCACAACCTCTTCTGAGAACTTCTCAGGGAACCTGACGTTCCTCTAGGTGGGTCAGGTAAGACTTCCTCTAGTCGGGACCCTAAAGAAACCTTCCTTACTACGATTTCGACTTTGAGGTCATGAAACCGGGGGACTACGCTTCTCACCTGAGTGACCTTTTCTGACACTACGACCCTCCCTAACCCCCGTCCTCCTCTTCCCCTGCTGACTCCTACTCGACCGACCTACCGTAGTGACTGAGCTACCTGTACTCAGACTCACTTGAGGTCCTCAACCACTACCTGTCCCTCCGGACCGCACGACGCTAAGTACCCCAACGTTTCTCAGCCTGTGCTGACTCGCTGACTTGACTTGACTACAAGAGTAGTCGTCTACTTGTCTATTTCTTTAGTCCTATATCTATGTAGTAAATCTGATATTGAATAGACTTCACTGAACTAATCTTACAACGGAGAGTCTAATGGTGACGAGGACACAATCCAAAGAAACGACGTCTTTTTGTTGACGAGTGATGATAACAAAGATAATAAGACTTAGGGACTGGTCTGTAAAAGTTATGTTTTTGGTTTGTCATATCTAGACTAATCAAGTCAACAGTCAAGTCAAGTCAACGAATCAGCACAGACTGATAAACACTGGAGTTCCTTGAGTCGTGCGTTCCAAAGGGACAGGTAGTGGTTGAGGACCTTGAACGAGTCTGAGTACAGGTAGCTCAGTTACTACGGTAGGTTTGTATTACGAGATAGCAGGGGAAGAAGAAGGTGGAAGTTAGAAAGGGTCGTGGTCCCAGAAAAGATTACTCAGTCAAGAAACATAGTCCACTGTTTTGATAATCTCGAAGTCGAATTGTAGTCAGGAAGGTTACTTATAAGTCCTGACTAGAGGAAATCCTATATGACCAACCTAGAGGAATGTCAGATTCCCTGAGAGTTCTCAGAAGAGGTTGTGGTGTCAAGTTTTCGTAGTCAAGAAACCACGAGTCGAAAGAAATATCAGGTTGAGAGTGTAGGTATGTACTGATGACTTTTTTGGTATCGAAACTGATCTACCTGGAAACAATCGTTTCATTACAGAGACGAAAAATTATAAGACAGATCCATCCAGTATCGAAAAGAAGGTTCCTCGTCCGTAGAAGATTAAAGTACCGACGTCAGTGATAGACGACACTAAANCAGAAAAGATTACTCAGTCAAGAAACGTAGTCCACTGTTTTGATAATCTCGAAGTCGAATTGTAGTCAGGAAGGTTACTTATAAGTCCTGACTAGAGGAAATCCTATATGACCAACCTAGAGGAACGTCAGATTCCCTGAGAGTTCTCAGAAGAGGTTGTGGTGTCAAGTTTTCGTAGTCAAGAAACCACGAGTCGAAAGAAATATCAGGTTGAGAGTGTAGGTATGTACTGATGACTTTTTTGGTATCGAAACTGATCTACCTGGAAACAACCGTTTCATTACAGAGAAGAAAAATTATAAGACAGATCCATCCAGTATCGAAAAGAAGGTTCCTCGTCCGTAGAAGATTAAAGTACCGACGTCAGTGATAGACGACACTAAAACTTCGGGTTCTTTTATTTCAGAGAGTGACGAAGGTAACAAAGGGGTTGAAAAACGGTACTTCACTACCCTGGACTACGATACTAAAATCAAAAGACTTACAACTTAAAATTCGGTAGAAAAGTGAGAGGAGAAAGTGAAAGTATCTCCGATAAATATAGAAGAAGCGAAAGTCGGTATTCCCACCACAGTAGACGCATAGACTCCAATAACTAAAAAGAGGACCGTTAGAACTAAGGTCGAAGACGAAGTAGGTCTGACCATAAAGAGTACTACATGAGACGTATATTAAAGGGTTAAACCTTGGTCAGGTAACAAAGTACAGACCAAGATTGACAACGAAGAACTGGAAGTATGTCTGAAGACTCCTCCGTCCAGTCTACCAGACCATAAGGGTAGAGAAATTCTTAAAAGGTGTTAAACAACACTAGGTGTGTCAGTTTTCGGAATCCAATCAGGGATTTCGTGTTCATCTACAAAAAATACCTTGAGAGAACGAAAAAGATACACAGTTGCCCACAACTGTTAAAATAGAGACCAAGGAGACCGAAAAGATTTGGACCGAACTTGGAGAACTTCAGGAGGTAAGTATATGACAACTTCGGACCGAACCTCTTAAAATTCGTAATGAAATGATCGTACACTTTAACTTCACTTCAGAGAGTCAGCACAGACTGAGAAACGCTGGTGTACCTGAGCACGGATGGCCCGAAGAGGCAGGTACCCTAAGAGGTCCGTTCTTATGACCTCACCCAATGGTAAAGGAAGAGGTCCCCTAGAAGGACTTGGGCCCAGAGGGTGTAACCTCCGTCTACGAAATTGGAGACTCGGTGGTCCCCTCGTCACGTTAACACGCCATCAAACTTGTAAGAAACCGTGACGGAAAGAAACCCTAACCTTACTTTTGCCTGGAAAAGGTCAGGACACCAGTGACAACTCAAAAGGTATAAACGACCGTATTACTAATATCGTGAAAGTGTTGACTAGAAACTCCTAAACTTTATAGAGTCGACCATAAAGTAGTGGACGTGATCGAAACAAGTATCACTACGAAGGATTCCGGGTGAACTGAAACCTAAGGTCCTACAGACCTAAATCCACTCACTAGTGTGACACCACCTATAGACCCAGTACTTCTAGAAAAAACATATCAAAAGACACATAAGAACGGTGGAGAAGAATCATATAAGACGAAGACAATCGAATCATGGTAAAGACAGGAAATAGCTCGGGTAGAAACGTACTTTACAAGGGAACGATAGAGATTAAAAGAACTTCTCTAGAGATCAGAAAAGGTAAGATAAGAAAAGGAGATACAGAAAAAAAAAAGTAAATGTCTAAAATAAAATAAATAAAAAATTTTAAAAATAAAAATGAAACAAAACGAAATGTTATGACATAACCAAAACGGTATGTAACTGTACTTAGTCAGTGTCCACATGTACTCAAGGGTTAGGACTTGGGGGGAGGGTGGAGGGTGGGATATAGTAGAGAGACCTAGTTGAGAGACAGAAAAATAACTCGCAACTTCTTTCGAAAGAATAGAGAGGAACGATCAATGAGGATAAAAAATTTACTGACGAACGAAAATAAAGAAACGAATAAACAAGTAAAATAGTATACATCCACACCTCGAAACAGTGTTACGAAAAACATTAATAAACTCCCATAGACTCGTTAATCGTCCTTTACCAAATTATAGACTGAAGAGAAAAGTTGTAAAGATTATGACTTGATAAAAATAAATAGACCTTATGTCATAAAACAGTAAAGAATCTCAACGTTAATAGGAAAAAAAAAAATTGTAAAAACAATACATCCAATTATCGAATCTAATCTGGGTCAAAGTTAAATGTCACAGGTAAAAGGGACAATACATTAGTTTCAAAAGAAATAGACTATATTATGTAATCTATCTTAAAAGAAAATACATAAGGGACTTGGTCTAACACATAACATATGTATAAGATACTTACAAACTGTGTAACACGTATATTCTGAGTAATTTATACCACGTAAAACTCCCCGTCATAAATAAAAGAAGGTAAAGAAATTTGAAATAACCAACATGATATTAAAATTTATACAAATTTATGTAAGATGGTGTACATGTGGTAAAATTAATCTTAGTAACGGTTGTTAAAAATCAAATTTTAAATTTTATAACCCTTGTGTACATTCTTAATTTCTAAAATTTTAATTTTTTTATTTTTTGATTTTTTTTTGTTTTTTTATTTATTTTTATTTTTTTATTTTTTATTTATTTTTATTTTTCGTCTGTAATAAAACGGTTTTTTTTTATATAAACATATTTTACAATAAACCTGATAAGTCACTTTATTTTAGACGAAATAAGCTCTATCCATTAGAAGGGTTCACCAAGTCTGTCATGTCTTACACAGACGTTACGTCCTCTGTGTCCAAACTAGGGACCCATCCCTCCTAGAGAACCTCTTCCCTAACCGTTAGGTGAGGTCATAAGAATGGACCACTTAAGGCACCTGTCTTCTGGGACCGACCGACGTCAGGTGCCCCAACGTCTCTAAGTCTGTACTGGCTCGATGATTGTGACCGTGTGTGGTCTTCAATATTCTACTAAGGTTTGCAAATCTTATACGATCCTAAAAGTCAAGTATGGTGTTTCAACAGGAGGCATTAAAACGTCATTATTTGGGTTCAACGAAATACCCACGGGTTCAAGACTTCGTCGACTCAACCTTTTCTCAGAATCAACAAAGGGAAGACTAAGATATGGTCTTAAATTTCCTCCAGTCACATAAACTCGTTCAATCGTTTGTGTGCAAAACTGTGATTTATGTCTTTGAATCATAACAAGTCACCTCTTTGTTAGATTGACTTGTTCGTCCTTTGTCTCAGTAAGATGTCTTGACTTTCGTTTCAGAGGACTAACGATCTGGTATCATCGGACTCTGAAATAGATTTTGCGATGTTTCAGATTCGTACCCCTATAAATTTCCTGTAAGGTGCAAATTTGTTCATAAGTACACACACACGATTCGGTGAAATCAGTACAGACTGAGAAACATTGGGGTACCTGACGTCGGGTGGTCCGAGGAGACAGGTACCCTGAGAGGTCCGTTCTTGTGACCTCACTCAACTGTACGAGAGGAGGTCATCTTAAAGGGTTGGGTCCCTAGTTTGGACACAGAGTAGAGAGACCGTCACCGTCCACCAAGAAATAGTGATGACAGTGGACCCTTCGTGGTTCACAAGTACATCCTGTTAAAGTTCCTTCTACTCCGACGTTAGATCAATTCACCTACCATTATATTCAGTACTAAAATTTCTATAATAATATTTTTTCTAGAGACAAGAGATGTAATTTATTGTCAAAGTATTGTTTATATGTGTTTATATAAATCATACAAAAATTTCCATTAAAAATTATAGATTACGAAGAAAAATAATTGTTTCCCATAAATTAGTATAATACACATTAAGTCAGTTAAATAGTCTAAACCGTTTAATACAAAAAAAAAAAAGGAAAAAATTTTTTAAAATAACCCTACATCAAATAAATTTATTACAATATAAGTAAAGTCCACATCCCGTTTCACTTAGACAATGTGGATATGCATATAGGTGAGAAAATATCTAAGAAAAGGGTATATCCGATAATTTCTGATAAGTCACCCGGGAATAATCAATAGGTAAAATACATATCATAGTAAATGTAGTTAGGGTCAGAATATTAGATGGGGAGATGGAGGAAGTAGGAGACCATTGGTATTCAAATAAAAGATGTGCTCATTGAGATAAACAAAACATGTATTCAAGTACATATGGGTAAATAATAGAAGACGTATATACATTATGATATACTACAAAAAGAAACAGACTGGTTGAACTGTACCATATTGTTAGAGGACTAAGTAGATACAACGACTTTTACTGTAATAAAACAAGTATAAATACCGATTATAAGGTAATACATATTCAAATATAGTGTAGAAATAGGTAAATAGATAACTACTTGTAAATCCAACGGAAGTACAGGGTTGATATATGACATACGTATACATAACGGTATAAATAAGAAATTATAAAAAACAAAAGTTTTAAAACAAAAAAAATAATTTAAAAATAAAAATGAAATAAAGTGAAATGTTATGACATAACCAAAACGGTATGTAACTGTACTTAGGTGGTGCCCACATGTACGCTAGGGTTTGTACTTGGGGGGAGGGTGGAGGGAGGGGTATCGTAGAGAGACCCAGTAGGGGCACGTGGTCGGGGTTCGTAGGACATAGGACGTAACCTGTATCTGACCGCTAAGCAAAGAATGTACTATCATATGTACAAAGTTACGGTAAGAGGGTTTAGTAGGGTGGGAGAGGGAGAGGGAGTCTCAGGTTTTCAGGTGAGATGTGTAGACACAGAGAACGACAGAGCGTATGTCCCAATAGCAATGGTAGAAAGATTTAAGGTATATATACACAATCATATGACATAACCACAAAAAGAAAGACCGAATGAAGTGAGACATATTAGCCGAGGTCAAAGTAGGTAGAGTAGTCTTGACTAAGTTTACATAGCAAAAATTAATTAGTTAAGTAAGATTGACCGCCTATTAACGAAGTGTCGATACGCCACCAAAACGGCAAGCAGTCGTACTTGGTCGGTGTCCACGTGGGCACAGGGGGTAGGACTGGGGGGGAGGGGTGGGGTGGGGAGACCCAACAGGGTCTCGTGACCCAGACCCACGAAACGAAGTATGTACTTTTAACGTGACCGGTAGATAAAGTGTATACCAGTGTATGTACGAAGCCACGATAAGAGAGTTAAGTAGGGTAGGAGTAGAGGAGGGTCTCAGGTTTCCAGACAAGAAATGTAGTCGCAGAGAAAACGACGGGACGTATATCCAAGCCGTAATGACAGAAACATTTAAGGTGTACATACCCAAATATTGTCTTAAAAACAAAGAGAAAAACTCAATGAAGTGAGCATATTATCCGAGATCAAAGTAGGGAGTAATCTTGACTGAGTTTCCGTAAGGAAAAATATACGACTCATTATAAGGTAGCACACATACATGGTATTAAAGGACTATATAAGTAGACGGTTACCTATAGAAATGATAAAAAAAAAGGATAAAATCAAAGTAAGGTGTAAGGAAGGTAACGACAGTTGTCTTATGTAGAAACACTTCAAACAACCAACGAAGGAATTAACAAGTTTAGTCGTACAGAATCTTACTGACAATGTAAGTGTTCATTTACAGAAACTTGGCCTTTTACAAAAAAATCTGGTTCGTGAAGAAAAATTCAGATATGAAACACAAGAAAATCCAATGATATCGATTATATAAACTCTATTACATCTATAAACTTCACTTACAGAAGAATATTAAACCTTACAGAAATGAAAAAGAAATATTTGTATTATCTTGTCTGAAAATCTATAAAAGAGAAACAAAATGTACCCTATTCAAGTTGAAGGTGAAGAAAGATCAGTAAAGTGAATTCTAAAATAATTCATAAAATTTAAATTAGATATAACTAAAAGAAGCCAAACAAGACACAAGATTGAAGTACTGTCTTACTGAAATTGTGACTTGGTGTCACAAGACATGAGTTACGGACGATAGAAAAGAGGGTCAGATAATCAGTAGTATAAGTAAAAAACTTTAGAGACATAAAAGTAATACGTACATATAAAATTAAATCATGTATACATATATATATATAGAGTTTACTAATAAAAGTGAAACTAAGATGGCCGATCCTGAACAGTCAAACGAGACTTAACATGTACCAGTTTTAAATTAATTAAAGTAGAATCAAAGTGTCTAAGTTGCGTAAAAGAAAATTAGGAGAACTCTTTTCTTTTATCATTAAAATATATGACATACATGTAAAGGACACTCTCTAGATATAAACTTTCTTAATACTCTTTATGTAATATATCTCTGTGAAATGAGAAGTTATTCGTATATTGTAAACTTCACATTTATAAAGTCAAGTTACAGGTATAAAAATTCATTAGAGAAAGGATGATGTATAACAGGATCTTCAAGTACCTCTACCGAAGGACTTGTCGTAAACGAAAGATAGAAGTTATTTAAAGGAGGTACTTACGAAAGACAGAAAACATGGTGTAAACAAATTAGATTTTTACTGAACCTTAAGATACAAATGATTACTAAAGGGAGATGAAGAGAAAAAAGATATCCGAATGGATAAATGGTAAAAGAAAGGATTATAAAAGGACCCTATAGTAATTACCTTTTACTTGTTTAATCATATTCACTAAAGAATCTTATTAGTTGTCGAAGTCACCAAGAAATAAAGGAATCAATAAATTTAAATCATAGATTATGTATACGTATATAAAGTGTGTCACTAAACGATATATAATTGTAGTACCGTAGACCAGGGTAGTGACGTACCCTTTATCTACCTCTTTCTCACCTTTGTCACAGTCTGAAATAAAAACCCCCGAGGTTTTAGTGACGTCTACCAGTAACGTCGGTACTTTAATTTTCTGCGAATGAGGAACCTTCCTTTCAATACTGGTTGGATCTATCGTATAACTTTTCGTCTCTGTAATGAAACGGTTGTTTCCAAGGAGATCAGTCCGATACCAAAAAGGACACCAGTAAATACCTACACTCTCAACCTGACACTTCTTTCGACTCGTGACTTCTTAACTACGAAAACTTGACACCACAACCTCTTCTGAGAACTCTCAGGGAATCTGACGTTCCTCTAGGTTGATCAGGTAAGATTTCCTCTAGTCAGGACCTACAAGTAACCTTCCTGACTACGACTTCGAGTTTGAGATTATGAAACCGATGGAGTACGCTTCTCAACTGAGTAATCTTTTCTGGGACTACGACCCTCTCTATCCCCCGTCCTCCTCTTCCCCTGTTGTCTCCTACTCTACCGACCTACCGTAGTGACTGAGTTACCTGTACTCAAACTCACTTGAGACCCTCAACGGCTACTTGTCCCTCCGGACCGTACGACGTCAAGTACCCCAGCGTTTCTCAACTTGTACTGACTCACTGACTTGACTTGATTTGACTTGACTTATAGCTTTGTCTAAGAATATTAAGAGTTTTTTACATTAACAAAACTACGAATATTTACCTTACATTGTCTCTTTCTGTTGACAAGTGTTATGACTTCCGGATAGAGACTCGACTATTTATAGACCTCGATTTGAGATTTGAGACCTCAAAAACGTGGTTATGGGAAATTCATAAAAGGAATAGAACCTCCGGTTTTGGTTAGGAACTACCTTCGCAAAAGAGTCATCTTTGGTCGACGTATCGAAATCTAAATTAAAACAGACTTCAGTCAGGACCAGAAGACTACGGAAAGGGCACATGAAACAAGACTTAATCTGTCAGTAGACACCACCACGGTCACCATCCCTTCACTTAGTCTAGTTAACTATAAAAGAAAAACTGAAACATTTTTATTATTTACGACTGTCGATTACCGAAGTAAAGGACAAAGGCACTCACTTACGACCACAACGATCGTAAAAGTGAAAGGAAATAACAGGGTATTTCAGGATCATTTCGACAAACAGATAATAAAAGAATAAAGTTTTAATATCGACTAAAAATCACCCCCTTATAAAAACACAGTCCTTAACACGATTCAAGAAACGTGTATAATAGAATATATTAAGTGTATTTTCGGATATTTAATAATAAGTACATAGGTAAATTCCTCCTTTTTTTGATTTAGAGAATGTTCAATATATTTAAAGATTTCACGTGTGTTGACCATTTAATGTGTGAGTCTTCAGTTTAGGTTTAGACACTTATACTTACCTACCACACAACATTTTAGAAAAAGTGACACCATCGCCATTTCATCTTTTGTTCACTTTGACTTTCAGCGAATCAGCACAGGTTGAGAAACGATAAGGCACCTGATATGTCAGGTACCTTAAGGGGTCCGGTCTTATGACCTCACCCATCGGAAATGAAAGAGACCCCCTAGAAGGGATGGGTCCCTAGTTTGGGTCCAGAGGGCGTAACGTCCACTTAAAAAATAGTCGACTCGGTGTTCCCTTCGGGTTGTTATGACCTCACCCATCGGATAGGTAAATCGTCGTCCAGAAGGACTGGGTCCTTAGTTTGGTGTCAGAGGACGCAATGTTCACCCCAGAAATGGTTGACTTGTTTCGAATTGAAAACAGGAAGTAGAAAGAGTTTCGAATCATTCAATACTACGTGTAAGAGTCACAAGTGAATAAAAGAATTTACCTGATAGGATATTTTTGAGTTTTTAATTGAATAAGATAAAAATGTGAGTGCGATCGTTCTATATATGTTAAGATCTTATTGATAAAGGGAAGAGGTCCCCGAGAAGGTTTGGGTCCTTAACTTGAGTCCAGAGGGTGTGACGTCCGTCTAAAAAATGGTCGACCCGGTCCTCTCTTCGAATTTTTATAACCTCACCCATAGATAGGGAAGAGGTCACCTAGAAGGGCTGGATCCTTAGTTTAGACCTGGAGGACGTAACGTTCACCCAAGAAATGGTTGACTCGAAGGTCCCTTCGGATCTTATTGATATACCCTTTTTTTATTTATGTATTTTAGAAGACGACTTTATAGAGACACACGAAACCCCAACCTTCTACCGTCTGTATACATTATCATGGTACAAACGTATTTTACTGTAGAAACGTTTCTCCCTTCAAGAGACTTACGTAAAGTAAAGTATAAAAGTAGATCTATACCAAATATATGTATCTAAAATATACCAATACCCATTAATTGGGAAAATACAACTAGAACACTCTTAAACATAATTAATTTATATGTTTTACATATAATCATTTACTTATTACATTTTGTTTAATAACGATTAGTGAGGTAAATCTTGAATAGTTTCTCCAAATCTTATTTTGTAATTTTATGTGTGTTGTTGTTTTGTGTAGTGTTTAATCTTGGTAGTCAAGAATCCACAACGATGGAAGGTCAAGTCAAGTCAGCGAGTCAACACAGGCTGAGAAACACTGGGGTACTTAGTGTCGTGCGGTCCGGAGGGACAGGTAGTGGTAGAGGGTCTCAAGTGAGTCTGAGTGCAGGGAGCTCAGCCACTACGGTAGGTCGGTCGAGTAGGAGCCAACAGGGGAAGAGGAGGACGGGGGTTAGGGAGGGTCGTAGTCTCAGAAAAGGTCACTCAGTTGAGAAGCGTACTCCACCGGTTTTATGACCTCGAAGTCGAAATCGTGGTAAGGAAAGTTTCTTTAGGGCCCAAACTAGAGGAAGTCTTACCTGACCAACCAAGAGGAACGTCAGGTTCCCTGAGAGTTCTCAGAAGAGGTTGTGGTGTCAAGTTTTCGTAGTTAAGAAGCCGCGAGTCGGAAGAAGTGTCAGGTTGAGAGTGTAGGTATGTACTGGTGTCCTTTTTGGTATCGGAACTGATCTACCTGGAATCAACCGTTTGATTATAGAGACGAAAACTTATATGATAGAGCCAACCAGTATTGAAAAGAAGGTCCCTCATTCACAGAAAATTAAAGTACCGACGGCAGTGGTAGACGTCACTAAAACCTCGGGGGTTTTTTGTTCAGACTGTGACAGAAATGACGAAGGGGTAGATANGTATGTACTGGTGTCCTTTTTGGTATCGGAACTGATCTACCTGGAATCAACCGTTTGATTATAGAGACGAAAACTTATATGATAGAGCCAACCAGTATTGAAAAGAAGGTCCCTCATTCACAGAAAATTAAAGTACCGACGGCAGTGGTAGACGTCACTAAAACCTCGGGGTTTTTTTGTTCAGACTGTGACAGAAATGACAAAGGGGTAGATAAAGGGTACTTCACTACCCTGGTCTACGGTACTAGAAGCAAAAGACTTACAACTCGAAATTCGGTTGAAAAAGTGAGAGGAGAAAGTGAAAGTAGTTCTCAGAAAAATCAAGGAGAAGTGAAAGACGGTATTCCCACCACAGTAGACGTATAGACTCCAATAACTATAAAGAGGGCCGTTAGAACTAAGGTCGAACACAAAGAAGGTCCGGTCGTAAAGAGTACTACATGAGACGTATCTCCAATTTATTCGTCCCACTGTCATATGTCGGAACTGCGTGAGGAAAAGGATAAACCTTGGTCAGACAACGATGGAAGGTCAGACACGTTTTAACAAAAGAGGGGTATTCATGTCTAAAGAGACGAGATACATAAACAGAAACTATAATTACCTTGGTGATCGGGATGTAATTAATCGAGTCACTCATTTGGGTTTCTTTTTAACCGAATAAACTGAAATAGATCTCGATCATATAATTTTTTTTTTTATGATGGCTTCTCGATTACGAAACTGTTACATGGTCTTCTACTCACCAAATCTTTTGGTCTTCAAATAATAGAGTGTCGAGATCTCCGACCTCCAGATTTTGGTGACGCGACTGAGGGAGACACAATGGATGTCCCTTCTTCGGAGGGAGGGGAATCGAAGACTGCCACCGGCCGTCGGGAGGACAAGTAACTGACCGTCGATGTAGCAACGTCAGAGACATAGGTAATAGTGTCCCGTAAGAGGGACATACAGATATAGAAGTGTACGGAAGTATACGAGTATGGAAGAGGGACACTCATAGAGTGGAAGACCTTTCCTCTGATCAGTATGACTTAATTCTCGGATGGAATGAGGTTACCTTGGAGTAGAAACTGAATTGATTAATGTACATGTTAACTAGATAAAGAATTTTTTTCCCAGTGTAAGACTTCGTGACCTTACATTCTACAGTAGTATCGAAAGACTACCCGTGGTAAGTTGGACATTACTGTATTATATTTATGAAACATATCTTAGACTCTTCTAAGATGTCAACCGGGATTACCCAAGTTAAGTGACGTGGACTTTGTTAAGTTCATTCCGATTATGTACCCAGACTACAGTCTGTGAGATTTTCAGTGGTTGTCAATGTTTTTTTGATTCTCTTTAGAAGACTCTCGAAAAATCCCTAAAAGTGAATGTTATCCGTCTTTTAATACTTTTTAAAGATCATAGAAAGAATATAAATGGTATATCGAAAAATCAATGAACTTTTATTTTGTAAAATAAAGATTTACATAAGATTATTTTGTAAATTAAAGGAGTTTACCGTGTACATCTGGTAATGTGGAGAACAAGTTGAAACGAACGGTAGATGGTTATAATAATCCTTTGATAAGTTAAAGAAAAATTGTACTTCTTTTAATATATCGTCTAAAGAGTGTAGACTACATATCTGTATCTACGAAGTAAAATGTCAGTCATATTAGTACAGAAGAAAAGAGACCCCTTTCGACCTTCTTTGTGAGTTTTCTCGTGTCACTTTACCTTTTCTTTTTTACTAAGAATTCAGTATTACCTTATTCTACGTGTCAACTAACCTATTATAGTGGATTTACTCAAAAATATTTAAGTCACAGGATTGTTAGGCATAGATAATAATTCATTTCAATATATTTTAATAATTTTGTTTTACAGTTATAAGATTGTTTAAAGTTTATATTCGGTGTAAAAATGGTAGAGTAAAGATGGATCCACGTGGGAGGATAACAATAATGTGATTTAGTGGGGAACCTTGTGTTATCGATTTAGGAACTTTGTAAAGAACCATTTAGTTTCCAGAGTCGTAAGTTATTAATATAACCTTCTGAGTAAGTCCCTTATAAAAGGAATCCGGTCTCATTGTCAATGAAACTGTAAATTCACCATAGTATTTGTACGTTATGTTATGAGTCTAACGTTTTTCATCTTTTTTCTTCTTTGGTAATGGAACGGTGGGTCAAACCATTAACCACCTATGTAAAGAGTAGATTTACTTATACATAACTTTTATTTACTATAATTTTCACAATAAGACTTATCTGTTTTATAGACTTAGACATCGTGTTATTAACCTACTTGTGACCGTTAAAAGACTACTGTGAAAAACGAATGAACAAAAAGGCAAATTGAAGTTTTAAGTCCTTATTTAAATTGATTCTATACTTTCTAGACATGAAATTTTTAATATTCTGTAACTTCTTTCTTTGACTTCTTCCAGGTTTACTTACCTTTATATTTGACACGAGTACCTAACCTTCTTCATTATAATGATTTTACAAGTATGATCGGAGTTCGTTAGATGTTTAAGTCACTTTCAGAACACTTCTATAAGTTCCATAAAAAGTGTCTTGATCTTGTTTATTAAGATTTTAAACATACCTTGGTGTTTTTTTGGGATTCTCGATTTCGTTAGAACCTTTTGAACTTGTTTCGACGTCCATAGTAAAAAGAGCACCGTTTGGTGTGCTACTTTGATATCATCAGATTTGTAATATTGCGACCACGTTGTCTGTGTACCCAATTACCTTGTCTTGCCTCGTGAGTTTTCATTTGGGTGTGAAAATACCGGTTAATTAAATGATGTCACCTCCGTTCTTACACATGATCCCTTTTGCAAATAAATTATTTACTACAACCTCCGATTGGTTGTTCCTGAATAACACATCGTGACCCTCGAGACGAGTTATAATACATTGTTGGATTCACTCTTATTGTTAAACTTTATCTTATCTATGCAAGAAGACATACTGACTTAGGGAAACGACATATGGGGTTTGATCATGTGGTAACAATTAGTCGATATAAGATTATATTTTAAATTTTTTCTTTTGTCGTTTACGTGAAATAAACTTCTACCTTTAGTTATCTAAGAGAGTTCGTGATTTGTCAATGTCCTTTAATACAATTTTTTGATCCGTCACGTTTCTTATTTTTATCTGGTGAAAGACCCGAAGAGATCACCGAGTCTGTCTTAGGTGGACGTTGCGACCTCTAGACCCAAGCTAGGGACCTAACCCTTCTAGGGGATCTCTTCCCGTACCGTTGTGTGAGGTCATAAGAACGGACCTCTTAGGGACACCTGTCTCCTCGAACCACCCGATATCAGGTCCCCCAGTGTTTTTCAGTTTGTGCTGACTCGTCGACTCGTGTCGTGTCTCGCGAAAGAATGTTGTACACGTTTTTATTTGAACTTAATTTCTGGGTTGAATTCTGGACTTTGTGAGTATGAGTCTCTCCTTTCGTGTCCGTCATTAGGCAAACTGAAACCAGAAGTGTCCTAAAAAAAAAAAACTGTATAAAGAAATCCGTTCCCGTTGTTTTCGTCTCTTTTTGTTTTCCCTGATATAATTTGATTTTTCACAAAATGTCACTTCCTTTATTAGTAGGCTTACTTTCCACTAGATGACTTACCATCTTCTATAAACGATTACATACAAACTATTCCCTAATTACAGATTTTATATATTTCTGGAATATGTTGAGTTATAAAATTTTTTCTAACTTTTTATAAAGGAAGTCTTGACCTACAAGTTCAACCGTTATCTTTAAACGAATCAAAAGTTTCCAACAACCGTAGTGCATCATAATCTTGTTTCTTCTTTCTTGACTTTTCTTTAAAACGATTCTTCTGTATGTCTACCGGTTATCCGTACACTTTTCTACGAGTTAATTAGTAGTCTCTTTGCGTTGAGTTTTGGTGTTATTCTAGAATGGAGTATGGACGGTCTTATCATTAGTTTTCCCATTGTATAATGTTCACACCCGTTTCTACACTTTTTTTCCCCTGGGAAGACGTGATACCTACCATTTCATTCAACCATGTCGGTGACACTTTTTATGATACCTCCCAGGAATTTTTTTAATTTATACCTTGATGGAATGCTAGGTAAGGTCGTTCAGGTGAAGGTGATTCATAGATAGACTCCTTTTGTTCTTGTGATTAGATTTTTCTTTTCCTGTGGGGTTACAATTGACTTCACAATAAATGTTGTCGGTGTTTCCCCGTGTTGGTACACAGGTACACGGGTACTGACCACTCGTATATTTCTTCTACACTATATGTGTGCGTGTGTGTGTGGTGTGTGTGTCACATTGTAATGAGTCGGTATTGTGCCTTACTTTGAAGTGGTGAGAGTTGTCGTGCCTACCTGGTTCTCCGATAGTATGAGTCATTTTATTCAGTGTGTCTCTTTCTGTTTACAGTATACTGGAGTGAATGTCCACCTTAGGTTCTTTGTCCTGTTTTCTTGCCTTCTCGGTTTGTTTTGTTCGAGTACCTGTGTCTCTCGTCTGGTCATCGATGACCCGTTCCCTCCTCGACCCGCTATGCCCTTACCCACTTTATCTACTTCCCCTAATCCTACATGTCTGAAGGTCAATATTTTATTCATTCAGCGTCCCTACATTACACGTGGTACCCCTTGCAGTAGTCATCATAGTATCATTGAAACATACCACTGTCTGCCATGGATCTAGATGGGACCACTAGCAAAACATTACCTATTTTATAATTTAGCGATACGATACGATTCACAATTTCACAATCGACGAGTCAGTACAGACCCTGAGAAGCTATGGTGTACCTGACATCGGACGATCCGAGGAGACTAAACAGTCTTTTCTTGGGTCCTCACTCATCGGAAAGGGAAGAGGTCCCCTAGAAGGACTGAGTCCCTAGCGTGGGTCCAGAGGACGTGACGTCCGTCTAAGAAGTGGTAGACTCGGTGGTCCTTTCGGACTTCCATTATACTATGACATTCAAGTAATATAAAGTCATTCTATCTTTATTTATTCGTAAATGTTGTAATCTTGACATCGTATTATTAACTTACTTGTAACTTCAAAGAGACTACCGGGAAAAAACGAGGGAATAACGAAAGGGAAACTTGAAATTTTCGTACGAGGAGTGGATGTCAAGTCGAGAGAATGATGGTAGGGGATACAAGTCTGTCACCTTTTCCTTTCACTTCTTCACGTGCGACTTGTCGTTGGTTTCATTCGCATCAGCCCTGGAATCGAGATTGAGTTTCCTTGGGTCGAGTCTAAACGGTTTTTCTGTTTTTTCGTCAGAATTTTGTAGTACATATGATAGTATACACTTTGTCTAGCGGTCAGGTCCAAGCTACGCACTCTGTCCCACGAGTCCCGGCCACGTGACCCTGCTGGGACTCTCTACCCCACCCCTCCCTCCACCCCCCGCCAAGTCCTACCCCTGTGCACGAGTGGGTACCGACTAAGCACAGTTACATACCGTTTTGGTGATGTCATGACATTTCATTAATCGAAGGTTAATTTTATTTATTTAAATTTAAAATTTTTTGTCCTATAGAGTGTTTGACATGATTGTGACTTATTATATTTCAGATGTGACTTCTACATCTCCTAAGTGGTGTTAAATATCGTAACGTTTTTATTTTATTATTTGTACCTAATTTACAACCTGATCTACAAGTGTAACAGACAACTTTCATCCGTTGGTACCGGTCTGAAATAGTAAGATGAAAAAAGGAGGACTCCCCGTAAGATGGACTAGTGGTATAACTTATAGTTTAAGTGAAATTTTAAACTTTATGAATAACCACGTGAGTGTAGGATTAAGACTTAACTCCGTTCCATTAAATATTTATAGGAGTTTCGTTCTTTTTTTATGTAATATGCCTTCAGTATAGATTCAACCCTTTTTGTCTTTTCCTTCATTATAAAGAAAAACTGTGGATCTTTGTCCTAAATTAGGATTGTTTTCGACACGAAATTCGGAAAAGATCGATTTGAATCGTTTATTCTTTGACAATTACTTAATAGAATGACAAGAGAGTGTTTGGTTAGTTATCATTGAGGAAGGGAGATTTCTATTAATTTCAACTAGATTAATCTAACGAAAGTGAATGTTTGTAGAACATTTATTTCAATTAAATAATAGTGTCGATCAAGTGGATACCCCTAATAATATGGTATTATTACCTTAATAACGACATTTAGAACGTTGTTTGACACATGTCTATAGACTATAAAAACGAATTTTGTACTCAAAAGAAACGATACTGTATATTTAGTATTTATTTAGAGTAATAGACACCGTGATCACGTGAACCCGTTTCTGTAAGTTAATAACAATCCGTTGATACTTATAAAATGATATAATGAATTATTATATATGTTACAAAATTTGAGTATATTACTTGACATTTCTTAATGACATGTGTATTAGAATGACAATATTCACTTTCTATTTCTTTGAATTTTAACTTTATAAATACACAAAAAAACTACGAAAGTTGGTAAATTATTTGAGTTATAAAGTGTCTCTTCCGTTATCGTGGGGTGAGGTCATGAGAACGGACCTCTTAGGGTACCTACCTCCTCGGACCACCCGACGTCAGGTACCTCAGCGATTGTCAGCCTGCGCTGACTCGTTGAAGTGAAAGTAAAAAGTGAAAGTACGTAACCTCTTCCTTTACCGTTGGGTGAGGTCACAAGAACAGACCTTTTAGGACCCCTGCCCCCCGGGACCCCCCGACGGCAGATACCCCAGCGTGTCTCAGCCTGTGCTGACTTCGCTGAGTCGTCGTCCTCGTCGTTCCAAAATAAGACATAAATGACAACAAATTATCAAATACCATCACCCAATATTAATATTACCATGTTATACATCCTATAATTAAGTCTCAAATTAACTGAACACCAGTCTAATGTCGGTTCTCTCATTCGTAAAGAAACTACGACAATATACTTGTCTCGTCCCTTAGGGCTTTTAGACAGTGATAACGTTATAATAGGACTATACAGTAGGTACTTGTGTATAGTGGACTCCATAAATAAAAGAAGTTTTACTAGTTTTTATTGTATAGATAAACGTTTAAAAAAGTCAAAAGGATACACAAAGGGTAAAGGAAACGAGTTATAACGACGAACATAGATTCTTGACGTCGGACCTTTTTAAAGGAAAAGAACTTTAATTACACTTTCGTGAAAATCACTCCCTTAAAACTACGTTTTTGAACGTTCTAAAATTGAAAACAACATGGGAGTAAATCTTTAATTACAATTGATATCAATAAATTAAAATATAAAAGATGACTTCACAAACAAGACATAAGATAAAAAAACAACCAAGTTTCAAAAGAAATATGATGAAAAAGTGAGGAAATATTCTTTACACAGGAAAATTTTTAGACTAAATATCTTCTAACAAAAAATTAATGAGATAAAAATTTTATAAAATTATCTAAAAATAAATAAATAAATAGAATAAAAACGAATAGACGAACCATAGATAGAAGGAGTTAGACTATAAATTAATAAATACTCTTCGAGAAGTGAAATTAGAGTAACTAATATGAAATACGGAAGAGTGAGAAAAATCAGGAAGTCTTTGATCGAAGTCAAGTCAAGTCAGGGAGTCAGTACAGGCTGAGAAACGTTGGGGTACCTGACGTCGTACGGTCCGGAGGTACAGGTAGTTGTCGAGGGTCTCGAACGAGTTTGAGTACAGGTAACTCAGTCACTACGGTAGGTTGGTACAGTAGGAGACAACTGGGGAAGAGGAGGGTGGAAGTAAGAAAGGGTCGTAGTCCTAGAAAAGTTTACACTCAAGAAGTGTAGTCCACCGGTTTCATAACCTCGAAGTCGAAGTCGTAGTCAGGAAGGTTACTTATAAGTCCTGACTAAAGAAAATCCTCCCTGACTAACCTAGAGGAACGTCAGGTTCCCTGAGTTGTCAGAGGAGGTTGTGGTGTCAAGTTTTCGTAGTAAAGAAGTCGTGAGTCGAAAGAAGTATCAGGTTGAGAGTATAGGTATCTACTGATGACCTTTTTGGTATCGGAACTGATCTGTCTGACGACAACCGTCTCATTAAAGAGACGAAAAATTATACGACATATCCAACTAGTATTGAAAGGAAGGTTCCTCGTTCACAGAAAATTAAAATACTGACGTCAGTGGTAGACGTCACTAAAACCTCGGGGGTTTTACTTCACAGTGACAAAGGGGTAGATAAACAGTACTTCTTTCCCCTGGTCTATGGTACTGGAATCAAAAGACTTACAACTCGAAATTCGGTCTAAAAAGTGAGAGGAGAAAGTGAAAGTTCTCCGAGAAAGAAAGAAGAAGTGAAAGACGGTATCCCACCACAGTAGACGTATAGACTTCAATAATTATAAAGAGGGTCGTTAGAACTAAGGTCGAACACAAAGTAGGTAAGACCGTAAAGAGTACTACATGAGACGTATATTCAATTTATTAGTACCACTGTTATATGTCGGAACTACATGAGGAAAGGGATAAACCTTGACCAGAGAACAAGGTACAGGTAAAGATTGACAACGAAGGACTGGACGTATGTCCAAAGAGTTCTCCGTTCAGTCCACCAGACCATAAGGGTAGAGAACTTCTTAAAAGGTGTCAAATAACACTAGGTGTGTCATTTCCGAAACCGTATCAGTGATTTCAACTACATCTACAAAAAGACCTTGAGAAAACGAGAAAATTACTAGGTCGCCTACAACCGTTAAACTAGAGACCAAGAAGACGGAAAGATTTAAGTCGAACTTGTAAACCTTCAAGTGACAAGTGCATGACAACTTCGGCCCGAACCTCTTAAAATTCGTAATGAAATGATCGAACACTCTACTCAAGTTAACACATCATGAAACTTTGATCGGCAGGTACCCCAACGTCTCAGCCTGTACTGACTTCGTTGAATCGTCGTCGTCGTCGTCGGGAATATTTTAGATAATACGAAAAGTGAGACAGAGAGTGCCCTGGGTTTGAAAAGAAGTAACAATGTTAAATAAAACTCGGAGACACGGAGAAATATAGATAAAAGAGAAAAACAAATCAGATTGTAAAATTAGAAAGTGAATGATAAACTTATAATTAATTAAGGTTTCTAAATACAGAAAAAAGTCAAGACAAACTAGTACAAAATAAAGAATACAGAATCATTACAGACAAAGTATAAAATCTATATTTTAATTATAAAAGTAAAACATTCAAACTAAAAACATCACACAAAAGATCGACTAAGAGTAACTCAAACAGTAAAAGGACTATAAAATGTATTGAAACATAGATAGTTTATGACAATAAAAGAAATAAAAAAAAAAAGGATAAGAAAGAACCTCTAGTACTTTGGACCTGGAAAAAGACACTTTTTGGAGATTTGACATCTAAACTTTGTCCAAAAGGTCAAAACGAAACCGAAGATAGTCTGAGGGTCCCTGTGACGTTTGGGTTCTAGTGACATTTACACGACCAGTCGAGAGTAAAAAGTTCGGAGTGTTCATGTCATTTAAAGACACCGACCCTCGAGAGTCCCCTCCGAACAATTAAAAAAATTAAGAATTGTTCCGTTTTCAGTTTTATCCGTTCAAAGAGTTGTCAAAGTAAGTATCGCATCTAAAGAATGATCAAACGGAGACTCTCGTACTACGAATCTATTCAGATCGACATACCGCCCTGGAGGTTTGTATGGAAGGTAGAACGTCCACAGGAGCCGACTAGAGAACAAGGAGTACTTTTGAGTACGAGAACTGACGGTTCCCAGTCACCTACGGGGACACGTGACGGACAGTCTATGAGCAGATGGAAAGACTTGAGTACAAACGATAGTGAAGATTAAAGGTTTCTAAAGGTACTGAGAAGTCCAGTAAGTTCAGAAGACAATGAATTTTGTCTAAAACAGAACGGGATTCGTTATAGAAACTTGAGTGGTTAACCGATTAGATCATTTTTACGATGAGATTTAATGTGAATCCTTTTTATCTCCGTGAAGGTTTCCGTACATAGACAAAAAGAATTTTAGGAAGATTATTGACCCTATACACGTCGTAGATAACTTTACATCCTTGTTATTACACCAAAGTAGATGCAACATGAAGGTAGTAATTGATCTATAAACTTGAAACTCTTTTATCATTTTAAAACCTTAAGTGTTAAAGTAATGAATGTTTTGACTTTTTTTGTCATAAATTATATAAGAACATTACTATTTTATCAGAATAAAAACAATTTAATAATAGTGACCGGTACCTTGTATCATTCAACAGTTAATATTGAGTAACTAAATAAGTTTTGTATGAATAAAACAAGATAGACACAAATACTATAAGTAAATACTATACCACTTATTTGTTTACTCATTATATCTGCGTAAGGGATTTGAGTACTTTTATGTGACTTGATTGTTTTTTCATTTATATAACATATATGGTCTTAACTGTACAATATAATATCTCTTCTTATCGTTTTAATACGACCTATTCTCTCTCTCACTGATATACCCTCTTTCTTACATAAAATGTATTTCACCAATACCCTTTTAAAAGATAGTCCAACTTTCTCCGACCTAGTAAGTTACATAATATCTATGACCTCAAGGATAGAATAAGATAAAACAGTACCTCTTTGATGTCCTCTTGTAAATCGTATCCCTACTCTCTTAGGTGACATTCAAAATGTCTCTAGTTAGAATGACAAGATTTCCTTTATTCTACACCTAACCGGTTTTTCAAAGAAACAAAAAAGTTCCTTCTGATTTTCTGTATAAAAAGTAAAAGTGGTTCTTGAAATAACTTGTTGTATAAGTGACAAAACAAGGTGATGGAGGACTTCAAAGGTCGTTGAAGTATTGAAGTAGAAGGGGCTGAAAAATAGAAAAACTAGTTTCTCGGTAAGGTCCATGGAAAATCTCAGAAGGTCCATTAACTTTATAAAAAGTAATTCCGTTAAAAAATTTCTGACTTTATTTACCTGTAGACTTCTACGTTACAGACCACTTATTTCGTCTACTTAGTCTTGAAGGGTCGTTTCAACATTCAAAAACGGACTAGTAATTTTTTTTTGTACACCAGAACTCAAAAGGAATACCTTCTAATAGACGAAAATAACTGATTAAGACCTACGAAAAGTGACTCACGATGGAAGTCAACTAGATTAACCGTCGTCATGAACAACCTTAATTGACAAACGAAAAGGTATTCCTCGAGTATTATCTCCTGTGGGAAGGTTAGGGTAGTATATGTGTTGTAGTGTAAGAAACCTACTTCTGGACGGAAACCACACCGACAACTGTCGAGTAAAACGAACTGAGTCCAGAGAAAGTAAGGCGTAATAATATGTTATAAGTGAAAATTAGAGGGTAGTGTTAAACAAAATTTTTATCTTGCAAAAGAGACACAAATACCCCTTTTTTAGTGTACACCTTTAAGTCAATTCAAAGAAAGTGAATTGAATACGCCTCGGGTTGTAGTACATTTATGTTAGTTGATGTACTTTTACTAAAACTTTCGAACTGAACTTACAAAACTCATACAACCGATAGAGGGCGTCCCGTATTATAACTAAAAAGAGTTAATTACAGAGTTAAACTAACGATAGTTTAAGTTGATCAGATAGACTGGCACCTCGTGATAGATCGTGTTTTAGAGGTCGTACTTTAAAGTGGTTAGAGAAAATTGTGTAACCTAGTCAGTCTCGTGGAAAGATATGTACCGTTTTAGATAAAAAAGAAAAAAAACCGTAAGTGAATAAGAAAATGGAAAGAATTTATTATTTCATATTATACGGTTTTACAATGAAAAAAGAAAGTAGAAGTGATAATTTTACCGATGTCTTTTTAAGTTGTTAAAACTATGTAAAAATATACGTACGACTATATTATCGATAGTTTTATATTAATTGTTTTAACAAACCTTACTTCAATTTTAGTAGTATCAGTTGTTTTCTCAGACTTTACGTCATGAACCTACATTAGAGTTTTTGTTGTCTTACTAGAGACAAGTAAAGGTTCCGTTTGGTAAGTTATAGTGCCATTAGGTTCAGATATGGGGCTTGTCATTACGACTTCTTCGACTTCAACTTGCCAAGATATTACTGGATGTTCTGGAAGATCTTCATTGTAGGTTTTTTCTACAGGAAAAGTAATATCCCCTGATCTTACGTTTTCATCCTTATGTCTCTATGGACCTCATTGTCCGTTGAAACCGGAACCTCATGTCTTACTTCGTCCCGTTTCCGATTATCTCAAAACGGTTCTCTTATGTGACCAGTATTGTTTGTGGAAGAAGGTTGTTGTGTTCTCTTCTGATATGTACCTGTAGTGGTCTACCAGTCGTGGTTTTAGTCTAACTAATATAAGAAACGTCGGCTTCTACCTCTTCGGGATATGTCAGTCGTTTTTGTTCTGACCCTCGACTGACACGGAGTCTAGTACTTGAGGAATAACGGTTTAAGTCTGAATTTACCTTCTTTCACCCCTTTTGGTGATCTGGTAAGTCCATACTGGGTTTAGTTTAGGGAATGGTAATATGGTACCTTCACTCTTCATCTTCGTTCCCTAATCTAGACTATCTGTCTGAAGGACTTCTTGAGACCTATCTCCAAGTACTATAACATACTCTCCGTCACTAGTTTTGGTAGGGGTTCTTTTTCTTTACGTTTTTTCGTTTTACCAACAGACTCCTCCGGAATGTTTATCGATACTTTTCTTCTCTCCGTTTTCGGTTTCCTCTTTTCTATATGGGTAAACTTACGTCTCAAGGTTTCTTATCGTACCTCTCTGTTCTTTCGTAAGGAGTCCCGAGTAACGTTTCTTTGTCTCCTTTTGTTATCTTACCTTTTCTGATCTCTAGAGAAGTTTTTTTGATTTCTATGGTTCCCTTGTAAAGTACGTTTCTACCCGTGTTATTTGCTGTCTTTTCCATACCCGGATTGTCTTCGTCTTCTATGATTCTTCTGCATCGTTCTTGTGTGTCTTCTTGATATATTTTTTCTAAAAGTACTGGGTCTATTAGTGTTACCACACTAGTGAGTGGATCTCGGTCTGTAGGACCTTACTCTTCAGTTCACCCGGAATCCTTCGTAGTGATGTTTGTTTCGATCACCTCCACTACGTTAAGGTCAACTCGACAAAGTTTAGAACTTTGTTATAAGACACTTTCACGACGTACGTAATACGGTCGTATAAACCTTTTATACCGGTGTCTTGACCTTTTCCAGTCAAAAGTAAGGTTAGAGGTCCTTTCAGTTACGGTTTCGTACGAGTTTAATGACGTGGCACCGTGGGTAGAGTGTGTGATAGTTTTATTACGAGTTTTAAGAGGTTCGGTCCGAAGTCGTTATGTACTTGGCACTTGAGAGTCTACCAGGTCGACCTAAATCTTTTCCGTCTCCTAGGTCTCTAGTTTAACGGTTGTGGGTGACCTAGTAATTTTTTCCTTCTCTCAAGGTCTTTTCGTAGATGGAGATGAAATAACTCATACAGATTCGGAAACTGACGTACCTAGTGTTGTTTGACACCTTTTAAGAGGTTCTCTGTCCTTTTGGTCGGGTGGACTGGACGGAGGCCTCTTTAGACATACGTCGAGTTCTTCGTTGTCACTCTTGACCGGTACTTCTTCTCTGACCAAGGTGTAGTCCTTTCCTCTCGGAGGTCCGACTTGTGACAGTGGGACGAATAAATGGAATATAAGTCTCATCTCGGACTCTTTACGACCCGACCTGCTTCGTGTCGATATTAGTTCTAACGGTTCTTGTCATAGTTATTAGAGTTTATACGTCTATTGTGTTGGGCATATCGTCTTTCGTTTCTCGATTTCTCGGAGAACTACTTTCACTTTCTCCTCTTACTTTTTAACCGAATTTTGAGATGTAAGTCTTTTAATTCTAGTGTCGGGTTGTGAATTCTAGTGACCAGGGTTGTGAAGTACCGTTTTTACCCCTTTGTTACCTTTGTCACCGTCTGAAATACAAAAACCCGAGGTTTTAGTGACGTCTACCACTAACGTCGGTACTTTAATTTTCTGCGAACGAAGAACCTTCATTTCAATACTGGTTGGATCTGTCGGGTAAATTTTCGTCTCTGTAATGAAATGGTTGTTACCAGACAGATCAGTTTCGATACAAAAAAGGTCATCAGTATATACCTACGATCTAAACCTGGTATTTCTTTCGACTCGAGGTTTCTTAACTACCAAAACTTGACACCACAACCTCTTCTGAGAACTCTCAGGGAACCTGATGTTCCACTAGGTTGATCAGGTAGGATTTACTTTAGTCAGGACTTATAAGTAATCTTCCTGACTACGACTTCGACTTTGAGGTTATGAAACCGGTGGACTACCCGTCTCGACTGAGTAACCTTTTTTGGGACTACGAGCCTTTCTAACTTCCACCCTCCTCTTCCCCTGCCGCTGTCTCCTACGCTACCAACCTACCGTAGTGACTGTGTTACCAGTACTCAAACTCATTCGAGGTCCTCAACCACTAAGTGCCCGTCCGGATCCTGTGACGTAAGGTAACCCAGTGTTTCTCAACCTGTACTGACTTGGTGAATTGACTTGACATTTTGTTGATTCGTGACTAATTCGGTGGAATGTCCTTTTTTTTTTCTTTTCTTGTAAAACCCGTTGGGTTATGATCACAATATTCGTCACATCTTCAAGGAAATAGTTGACTCGATAGTTCCTTCGGATCTTTCTTCCTCCCTTTAATTAACAAATTTAGGTCCGTTCTTTACTACACTCAAATTACTTCTAGTCAAATCAAGTAAACAAGTCAGTACAGACTAAGAAACGCTGGGATTCCTGACGTCGTGCGGTCCGGAGGGACAGGTAGTGGTTGAGGGCCTCAGGTGGGTTTGGGTATAGGTAACGCAGCCACTACGGTACGTCGGTAGAGTAGGAGACAGCAGGGGAAGAGGAGGACGGGAGTCAAAAAGGGTCGTAGTCCCAGAAAAGTTTACTCAGTCGAGAAACGTAGTCCACCGGTTTCATGACCTCAAAGTCGAACTTGTAGTCAAGATGGTTACTTATAAGTCCTGACTAAAAGAAATCCTACCTGACTAACCTAGAGGAACGTCAGGTTCCCTGAGAGTTCTCAGTAGAGGTTGTGGTGTCAAGTTTTCGTAGATAAGAAGTCGTGAGTCGAAAGAAATCTGAGGTCAAGAGTGAAGGTATGACCTTTTTGGCATCGGAAATGATCTACCTGAAAACCACCGTTTCATTCCAAAGACGAAAAATTATACGACAGTCCAACCAGTATTGAAAGGAAGGTTCCTTGTTAGCAGAAAATTAAAATCAAATTACTTCATCATCATTATCTTTATCTTACCCTTTTATGAAAATCCAACTGCTAACTAACTGATACGTCGTTAACCTTTCTATTTTTTCTGATCCCACTAAAGATTTAAATACAGAAATGCTTGGAACAATTTTAAGTGAGGTCACACTCCATACCTTTCATCGTGTCTTCCCGTATTTGGATATCATTACTAACAAAATCATACGACTCAAACTCATCCGTACCGTATAAGATCCTCGTCAAATCTCATCCGTCCACCCAAATATGTTATATGAGTGCTCTTTTCGGACGTGATCAACGTTGAACTATTAATAGTAACAAAAGACTTTGAGTCCTATATTCGGACGAAACATATCATGACATAAAGGTCATAAAGAATTTCATAAAAAAAAAGAAGGGGGTCAATCCGTAAGTCATTTATAGACAACTCACTTACTTAGACAAAGATAAACTGTAAATCAATCTCCACAACTACTCTAGTGGACTCATGTAATATATCTTACTCTTCTGGTTCTCGTCTCGGTTTTCCTTCTCTCTGTAAATACAGTCAAGGTAATGTTTGGTACCTGTAAACTCCTCCTTTTCGGTGACTCAATTGACCTTTGGGTCTTTTGTTTCATAAATCTTCTTTTACTCTTTTAAAGTATCTCTAACAGTCTTACTACAGTCACTTTTTCCTAGACGACTAGGACCGCAGTTATGTTTCTGACCTCCACTGGTATTACTCTCTTTGATAACTTTACTAATCTATCGTCGATTTAGTTTCATACAACTTACTATTTCCTCTTTCCTTGTACCCTTTGTGTGATCGAATGGACGACACTTTGTTCCCGTTTTACACTCAATATCGTTTTCGTTCCATAATTTAATGGGTAATATATGGTTTACCTTACTTTCTTATTCTACCTTTTTTACTCCTATGTTCTTTTCGGTCCGTATTTTCTTCACTTTTAAATTCAAGTTTACGACGACGACGACGACAACGACGATTCAGCGAAGTCAGCACAGGCTAAGACACGTTGAAGTATCTGCCGTCGGGTGGTCCGAGGGGTAGGGACCCTAATAGGTCCGTTCTTATGACGTCACTCAACGGTAAAGGAAGAGGTTACGTACTTTCACTTTTCACTTTCACTTCAGTGAGTCAACACAGGTTGAGAAGAGCTGGGGTACCTGACGTCGGATGGTCCGAGGAGGTGGGTACCCTAAAAGGTCCGTCCTCATGACCTCACCCCACGGTAGTGGAAGAGGTTTCAAGTTTACGATGAAGACACAAATAAGTTGTCACACGAAGATTTACAGACGTGTAACAACTTACCCGTCAGTATGTATCCTCCTAATCTGTATAAAATCAATTCTTCCGAAAACCAGTTACAGAACGTCACTTATGATTACTCCGTGCAACGGATGTAACTCTGACTAAAAGTAAACACGTAGTTGGAAGAATTATTATCGTAGATTAATTCTGTAAGTAAATTTCAGATATTACAATTGAATTACCCTTTTTTTAGGTTATCTTACGGTAATCCAAAACAATGGAATTTTAATATGTTCATATTGTTTACGGAATTAATCAACCATTTTCTTTCCTTATAATATTTTTTTAAATTAAATCATAATGAATTACATCCCTTATCGTAAAAGGTCACGATTACGAATTAAAATCACTATATATTTTATGATCCATATAAAAATTTATCTGTATCCTCGGACTACCCACTGTCAGGTACCTCAGCGTTTCTCAACCTGTACTGAATTATTGATTTGTTGTCAAAGTTATATCCAGTCCCTTTATTCAAAGACGACCGTTACATCTTTATATTATATTCTTTATTTTAAGTTTCCTTTGGAAATATTTTGGAAATACCATCAAGGACACATCCATTTTAAGATTAATAAGCCAAAGGAAGTCTTGATATTCATGTTCAACTTTTATCTTTAAACGAATCAACATTTTCTAACGAATGTAGTACATCATAATCTTGTTTCTTCTTTCTTGTTTCGATTTAAAACAACTCTATTTTCTGAAAACTAAAGGTACGTCATCCATATTAGTACTATGTAAATCAAGACTAACGTCGACCCCAACGTAAAAAAAGGGAGAATTAAAATTAGGACACCCAGAGACAAAAAAATGTATAAGACAAAAAGGGAATTCATAAAACTACTTACTGTAAAATACTAATTATTACAATTATCAATAATTGTAATTATTATTTTAATTATTTTTATAAGTGATCGGTAATCAGGTATTATTTTCTCGACTGTCTCAAGATGTTGATCTTTTAGTTTCTTCAACCTCTTCCGAACACAGATTACGTGTAATTTTTAAAATTGTGAGGAGTCATACAAGTCTTACGATTTTTAATTGGTTTTGATTCCTCGGATCCCCGAAGGGCCCGACTACATCACCGGTACACAATCTAGGGACTGGGTCCTTCCCGGGGGAACTGTGTCTCGTTAATGCGGGTACGCGGTGTCCATGACTCGTATACGGGACCCCGGACCCTCAGTGCTCATGATTCGGGTACACGGCGACTTCGGGTACGGGGGAGTGTTGCTCTCTTCGGTGACGTTACTTTTCCGGCACGCGCTGTCGGCCTCTCATCGGGGGTCATTGGCGTCGGTCTCTTTTTGGGTCGTCGTCACTTCTGGGTCGCATCGGTTTTTATCTATCTAATTTAATGTATATATGCCAACGACGACGACTCAGCGAAGTCAGCACAGACTGAGCCACGCTGGGGTATCTGCCGTCGGGTGGTCCGAGGCGGCAGGGACCCTAAGAGGTCCGTTCTTGGGACCTCACCCAACGGTAAAGGAAGAGGTTACGTACTTTCACTTTTCACTTTCACTTCAGCGAGTCAGCACAGACTGAGAAGAGCTGGGGTACCTGACGTCGGGTGGTCCGAAGAGGTAGGTACCCTAAAAGGTCCGTTCTCATGACCTCACCCCACGGTAGCGGAAGAGGTATATATATATATATATGTGTGTGTATATATATTTTCGATTACTCCAATCCTTAAACGGAAAGGAAAAACCTAAGTCTACTATATCTTTCAGAATCCGTTTTACGAAATACTTTATGATAAGTTTTGGGTTCAGACATTCGAAAACGGCAAGACCTAATAGTCTCTTTATACTCAGTGTGGAGGACCTAACAGTCAGGCCTGCAAAACTGACCGAATGATAACTTACCCCTATCCGTCAAAGAAAAAATTCAAACATGGTTTTCTAAATGGGGGTTCATGCAAAGGGTGTCTCAGCCTGTGCTGACTCGCCGCTTGACTTGACTTGACTTGACTTCAAAGGGCTGTTCGTTTCCGACTCTACCCCTAAGAGCTGGTGCACGACAGCACGCTCCACTCCCTTCCGTTTCCTTCCCTTCCTTCGTCCCGACTCTTCCTTTGTTCATTCTATCCTACCGAGAAAATCGCCCTCTGCTCGACTCGAACCTAGCGTGTCGCTTCTCGACTTCATATTTGACGTGGCGTCTCAATCGTAGTGCAACTTTGTTCTCCTCTCTAAAATAAGGGACCACAGTCGATCAACGGACACCCGACGGAGTCTCGTCCTTCTCCTTCGGTGTTCCGGGGGTTTGCGTCGTAGACATGTAGGTCCTCGTTAGGGACTATCTCCCCCCTTGACCTCGCCAAGGGATTGTAAGTGTCGGTCGACCTTTTCGTAAAGGCAGATAAATAAAAACTTATCAGTAAGAAGAAATGAATAAGTGTACAAGGGAATCCACGACCGGAATGGATCTGAAAGATGTAGTAATCTTGAACACAAACCTACAGAAGTTTCACGTCCATCAACTAAAAAGTTGATAATGTGTACGTCTATTAAAAGGGAAAGTGATTTTAATTTTTGTATTGTATCAGTGTCTAACCTATAAAACAATAAAAATATAGGGTTTACGGATTAAGTCGCAAATAAATAATTTCTTTACTTGTACACTTGTCTTTGACTTGGTATTAAAGACTCATTTGATAGTTATAAAAATGTCTGCTCTTTATTACTTTGATGGTTTGTATAAGGTCATCGACAAGGTAAAACAACTTTAAAATGAATTTGTGTACGACTTATCATGTTTACATCGTCTTCTCGACTTTGTTTGAATCTTTTTATTTATATAATGTTACGTCAAAAGGAGGTTCATTTACTATTAATATATGTCTTATCGACTAACACGAGATTTATAAAAGAAAGTAAAAATGTATACATTTTTAACAAGGATCAAAAACAAGTTCAAGTAGTGTTAAAGATCTTTTCAAAAAATGGCCTCCCACACACCCCGTTCGATTTTGAGGACCACACCGTCGAACAGGACTCACGTATCGATCAGTATTGGAAAAAAGACCTTCCCTATGAGTTTTCGGAAACTTCCGTCGTCATTAGAGAATCGTAAACGGAGGTCCTACACTACAACAACCTAACGATAGAGTCACCCACCAAGACGTACACCCTCCCGTCAAAGTCGTACACATTCCGTTATACGTTTCCTTGAGTCTTGGATCGTTTAAATAAATTTGTACAAAGTTGACTTCGTTTATTTGTGATTAATGTTTCAGTTTGTGTCCCGTTTCGTTATTGAACTTCAATTCCTACCAACTACTTCATAAGTACCTCCTCCACCCTTTACTGTTACCTACAAGTTTTTTAGCATCTTTAACCCGTCTCTTCATACCCTTTCAAAATTTTATACTTCTATTTTACTACTTACCCTCCTCTACACTTTATATACAGAATACCTGTCATCTGGTGTTCATTCGACCTTGACCCACGGCAGCATCACTTTCTCTTTTATCATTGGAGCACTTCCTTTAATATCTACCAGAACGTAGTGTCCGAGTCCCTTAATAAGAATAAATCTCTCGATTCATAAACTGACGGGAAACTTTGTATCTTACTCTACTTGTCTCGACCTGGACATTTCTATCTGTACCGGTGAAACTATGGATTAACGTACCACTCTTCACTAAACCTCTCCGTTCAAATCGTTGTCACAATTACACCGAGACTTCGTCTATGAGATTTTTATCTCACTTCTAAATTAGAATATTTACGATAACTTTTTTAACGTCTACAAGGTCAGTACAACGTGTAACGTACGTCTAAAGAAAGGTAATGTTCGTGTAGTATCTACAGTGACTTTCCGACTTAGGGTGGAGAACCAGGTTTCTTTATTTCTCACATACACACACGACCTACATATATAAAGAAGACAAAGAATCGGTTTTTTTTTTTTTACGTTCGTATATACGATAACCATTCCAGAGGTAAGAATTAAGTTTTATCACAACTCCAGTATTTTGAATATTCTTTTACCTTGGTGGAACTGTAAATCTTCTATGTATATATATCAATAAGGTATAAAATACCTAGTATCTGAACTTTTGATGATGTTTGATTACGGTCTTGACCTAAAGGGTCCACTGAGTGACCATTTCTTAGACAGACGGTTACGTTCCCTCCATTCTCTACACACAAGTCAGGGACCCAGTCTTTCTAGGGGACCTCCTCCCGCACCGTTAGGTGAAGTCATAAGAACGGACCCCTTAGGGTAACTGTCTCCCCGGACCATCCGATGTCAGATATCGTAACGTTTCTCAGTCTATGTTGACTTCACTGAATCGCACACACACGTCCGTACGTCTGTGTGTGTGTGTGTGTGTGTGTGTGTGTGTGTGTGACGGTTTTGTGACGTTTGTCTTAAAGTATGTTACGGTTTTATCCTTTGTGTCTTTAGTCGACCGACGTAACACCTCTTACGTCTTTTTTTCTCGACGTTATCCTTAATTTGACAAAACTAAGTTTCGTAGGAACATAAATATTCAGAGTAAAGGAACCGTGTCTTCGTTCTAACACTTGTGCTTCCCGTTCCTACCACAGAAACGTTGGTATTATAGTACGTGATACATGTCGTAAAAGTTTATGACACAAGATTTAACTTAATAATTATAAATTAACTTTTTCAGTTTCTTTTCTTGTTTTTTTTACCGACAGACGTTCAATGTTTACCTAACCTAAGGATTTTCAGTGTATTCGGTCACTGAATCTTGTGGTCTACGTACCAAGAGTAGTCTCGTTGTTTTTGACTTAAGTGAGTGAATGAGTAAAGTCGTTAATAAATAACTCACGTATGAATCAGTGGGACGATTTATAACGATTATTTTTAACTTTTCTATAATAAGGACGAGAATTTTGACGAAAAAGTATCAAATCACCTCCTTTTTTTTATTGTTTAGTTAGTTGGTACCGGACAGTTTAGGTATCATATTATCTATATACTAATGTCAGGGTACCTTTTTCTCTTCGTTCACGAAAAAAAAGATGACTCCGTTTACGTACTAACTCGTTTCTCTTTTGACCGTCTCTGACTCCGATATATTTTGCAGGTGTATACGTATCCTTCAACTCCTTAGTAACTGTTCAAAATATGTAAACTCCTAATACTATGATTTAGTGGGTATAGGACTGTCCCTGTTCTGTCTTTTTTTCTCTCTTATCAATCTTTCCTGAAAAAATTCTCGGTAAAAAAATTCACAGGCTGACAAACGTTGGGGTACCTGACGTCGTCTGGTCCGAAAAGGTTCCTCAGTCAAGTGTAGTCCACCGGTTTTCTAACGTCAAAGTCGAAGTCGTAGTCAAGATGGTTACTTATAAGTCCTGACTAAAAGAAATCCTACCTGACCAACCTAGAGGAACGTCAGGTTCCCTGAGAGTTCACAGAGGAGGTTGTGGTGTCAAGTTTTGGTAGTTAAGAAGTCACGAGTCGAAAGAAATATCAGGTTGAGAGTGTATGTATCTACTGATAATCTTTTTGGTTTCGAAACTGATCTGTTTGTAAACAACCGTTTCATTACAGAGACGAAAAATTATACGACAGATCCAACCAGTATCAAAAGGAAGGATACTCGTTCGCAGACTTAAAGTACCGACGTCAGTGGTAGACGTCACTAAAACCTCGGGTTATTTCTTGACGGTGACAAAGGTGATAAAGGGGTAGATAGACGGTACTTCACTACCCTGACCTACGGTACTACAATCAAAAGACTTACAACTCGAAATTCGGTTGAAAAAGTGAGAGGAGAAAGTGAAAGTAGTTCTCCGAGAAATCAAGAAGGAGCAAAAGACGGTATTCCCACCACAGTAGACTTATAGACTCCAATAACTATAAAGAGGACCGTTAGAACTAAGGTCGAACACAAAGTAGGTCGGGTCGTAAAGAGTATTACATGAGACGTATATTCAATTTATTCGTCCCACTGTTATATGTCGGAACTGCATGAGGAAAAGGATAAACCTTGGGTAGACAACAAGGTACAGGTCAAGATTGACAACGAAGGACTGAACGTGTGTGTAAAGAGTCCTCCGTCCAGTCCACCAGACCATAAGAACAGAGAATAAAAGGTGTCAACCAACGCTAGGTGTGTCAGTTTCCGAAGCCGTATCAGTTATTTCCTTTTCATCTACAAAAAGACCTTGAGAGAACGAAAAGACACTAGGCTGGCTACAACCGTTAAACTAGAGACCAAGGAGACGGAAAAGATTTAGGTCGAACTTGTAGACCTGCAAGTAAAAAGTGCATAACGACTTCAGACCGAACCTCTTAAAACTCGTAATGAAACGAACGCACACTCTACTCATGTTGACACGTTTATATCAAACGCATTGTTGTGTTCTATATATATATATATATATATATATATATTTTGTTCAAAAAAAAGATATATTCTTACAGAAGTTTTGATAACTTAATTATGTTCAAGAGGGTCTCTCTCGTCTGTACTATATTAGTCCACGATACCACCTACTCCAATTTAATTCGATACCGAAGAGACGAAAGTATTCATGTCATCCACTCTGTTACCTCCTGCGTCGTATGACCTGTAATATCTTTAACTTGTCCGGTTGTATGAATAAAAATTAGGAAAAAAAAGAAACAGAGAAGTATAAGAGTAAAAGAGATGGTTTAAGACAAAAGAAACTATTCGGAATACAAATCCTGTACAAAATCGTGTTCGTGTAGAGTATTGTTCACAATACCGCACTTTATAGATAAATTACATAAGTACTCTTCAGATGTAAAATCACAGTCTATTGTTTAATTAGAAATACACGACTATTCTTTCATAAAGTTAGTTTGATAACGGTCGTCCGGGTTGTGAAGAGTATCTATAATTCTCCTTTCACTCTTGTATATTGTCTAATTTATAAAAATATTTCCTTTATTTTACTAAAGGTGGTAAAGATTTAAGGACTCACAAAGTTCCGTCACCTTATGTTGTCAGTTAGTTCACTCTGTGTCCCCTACACGTCGAAGTCACTTGATAATAGAACCGACTGAACCTGTCTCCAGTCACCTTTTTCTTTTTCTTTTCGTTGTTGTTGGTTATCCATACACTGGATGATTCCACAAGAACGGGCCTCTTAGGGTACCTATCTCCTTGGACCCCCCGATTTCAGGTATCCTAGCGTTTCTCAGTCTGCGTTGACTTCGTTGACTCGTTCGGGTGTCATCGTGAAAAGGTCTATAAGTATATATAGAGATTAATGTTTCGATAACAATTAAAAATGATAGTCGAAAATGGGAATTCAGTATAACGTAGTATAACGTACTTGAGGTGGGTTCCATAGAAGGGTTAAGAAAATGCTTCTACCTCGATTAATTTGATACGTAACAAGATAGAGACTAATACTAAATTAATGTAAAATATGAAAAAGTTAGTATTTCAGTAATACTATTTTATCCACGGTGTAAAGGTGTGAACGTTCTATGTGTCATATACGTGCCTAGTCTGATTCGGTCTATATAAAAATAGAAACCAATTTTAGGAACAAGATTAAATGTTATGTAAAAGAGGAAACTTAATAAGGTCCTGTCACGACAAATGTAATGTCTTTTTTTTTTTTTTCCTTTAAGAAGATCACACAATATTTGGTAAATTTAATCAAGTGTTTAAAAAAAGGTATGATGACGGTTTACACATCGTTTTTTATAGTAAAAACGTAAAAGTATTTGATAAGATTGAGTAGAGTCATCTACTATATTCGAAACTAATTTACGTCAGTAAAATCAAACTACAACGTTAAACTCGTAAGAAAAATTTATTGTGAAAGAGGAACTCCACTTTCGGGTGAGAAATTATTTTAAGGAGGGAAAAGGAGGAGAAAAGGTTCAAATTTACTAGGGAACACAGGATAACCAGCTCCGTCTCCTTTAAGGAGGCTAAACCCGAACCACAAAAAATTCACGCGAGTCAAGATCATAGATAAGCCTGATCAAAGAAAGGATTCTTGATCCAGTTTTGGTCGAAGGTTTACTACCTTCGTTTTCTTTAAATACCCGTCGAGGAAGGGGAAGGGAGAGAAAGAGAGAGACGAATCGTGCAGGCCATCGGAGGACTCGACCGAAACCACGTGAAAACGCGAACGAGGACTAGGAACGCGACACCTACAGAAAGCCAAGTCTAAATTTGAGTGTGCCATGAGTCAGGACCAACAGACGACCCGGTGGGACGAGGTAGGGTGGTGGTGAAACATGAAAGGTCATCTTTAAAGGAAACCCGTTCCATAGACCAAATTCCGGGAATCGATTTATAGTGCGGAGGGTGTCCCTGGTGGTCCTTGTAAGACCAGAGGGATGTGAGTTCTCTTGATCCCCTTTTCTTTTTGAGGATCCAAATGTGTAGTTAATAAAATGACACTACAGGGTGGGTCCGACCAGACTCCTCGGGGATTGTACAAGAGAAAGTTGTGGGAATTTGTATTTAAAACTTAAGGCCGTTTTTAGGCCATGGGGAAAAGAGGGTTTCATTGGATTGTATCCTGACTACGACTTCGAGTTTGAGGTCATAAGACCGGTGGACTACCCTTCTCGACTGATTAAACTTTCCTGCGACTACGACCCTTTCTAACTCCCGCCTTCCTCTTCCCCTACCGTCTCCTACTCTACCGACCTACCGTAGTGGCTGAGATACCTGTACCCAAACCCACCTGAGGTCGACGACCACTACCTGTCCCTCCGGACCGCACGACACCAAGTACCCCAGCGTTTCTCAGCCTGTGCTGACTCGCTGACTTGACTTGACTTGGCTTGGATTGTGTGGTGTAAAGTGGCTTCTGCCTTCTCAACTCTAGGGAAAGTGTGCACAGAAAGAAGGGGTAAAAAAGAAAGGAAAAACATATTGGTAGGAACAGGTACCCCCTTAAGAAAACAAGAAGGCAGGTGAAAATTAACTCTAATTAGACAGGATATTGGAGAAGGGATCCTGTCTCCGGGTGTACCGAGTATGATACCTGTGTTTCAGATAGTAAATGTAACACCGACTCTCAACTGGACTTAGTAAGTCACAACTATTAACTATACTATTCTTTAAGTCTTAGTAAAGAGAGATATATTTGTACCGAAAATTCGTACACCACCACGACATTTTATCCTAAAATGTACATTCGTAAAGATAATAATTTTTAAAATCGGTATGATTCCCATAATTTTAGATTAAACCTAGTCTTAAACTTAAAAAAAAAGTAAGGATAATTTTATTGACATTTCATAAGGGAAAGAGAGACGGGTTTGACGATGGAGTTTTTGTATGTTCGTTTGTTTTTGTATCTTTGGAGTCTATTAACCTACGAAGTCCGACTGGTCTGTATTCTATGTAGTAGTTTCTACGTAATCATAAAGAGTTTAACAACGGGTACAAAATGTAAAACCGTGTCAATATACGAACGTAGGTACCTTGGGTGACACAAAAATACTACACTTGTAATTTTGTAGTTTAAATACAAAATTAAAATTCCAACTTATTAATAATTCCAAACTAGTAATAATTCCAAACTAGTAAATTTGGACCAAGATGAATGGGTCAAAAGACAAATACGTAGGTACATACCTAAGACGAATTCTCAGAGGATTTAGACTCGTGTCTATAAAAAGACATATACGTAAATAATAGTAAAAGACTCGTTTTCTTGTTACAAAAGTAGTCAAGATGTGTCCCCTGTTACCGTTTTATAATTCTTAGAAAAGTGACTTTTCTTGCCCTTTTTTATTATTCCTCATCCTCCTGTTAATTTTGTTGGTGGTTTTTACGTCTCTTTTACGAGAAATTTTAATTTTCCCGGTTCGTTATCAACACAACCAGATTCCTTAATAAAAAACTATGAGAAATCGAGACAGAAATACAATCTTAAAGAGGGGATGAGGTTTAAAAGAGTAGAAGTGGAGTGAACTGAGGAGGGTCACAGGTAATCAGTGAAAGAGCTTGGGTGAAACTTACGTCGTCAGTCCCTTCAGATTTTGTGTCTAGTCTAGTACAGTGGGGAGGTAAATGTCGTAGGACTCCAAGGGTAAACGTGCATAATTTTTATGTGTGAAGGAGCGTATCCTAAGTCTAAGAAAATACTAGACTGACGATGACTTAGGGAGTCAGAGTAGTTCACGATAAAAGACAGGGTCCTATATAACTAAAGAGTAATCGATATGGACGAGTCTTCGGTCTCTCGTCCTTCTAGGATAACTATATCACCTCGTTCTAAAATTTTAGACCTGGTGTCACGAACCACCTTTTCCTACTTCTCACTGAGATCTTCTCTTTCTCTCATGGATCCACTTGTCCTAGTTTCTCTTACTTCTGTCAGACTGGAACACCCTTATAGAATTGAACCGATCGAACCATCAAACGTTAAGGTCAATTGTTCGCTAGAGTTAATCACTGAGAAACAAATGAAAGGGTCGAGCTATAAAAACGAAGGAGGAGTATAATGTACGAACGTCTTTTTGTCTAATATAGAGAACAAAGACATATCGGTTTTCTTTAACAAAATTGGAAATTTTTATTGTAAAACGAAGTTAATATACCACACACACACACACGTGACTACGATAACAATCACAACAAACTTGGAGTGTTACTAACTACGTACTCATCAGTTACTTACTAAGTCAATAGTGCTATCTACTTTTACGGTCGATTACATGAGTAGACTACAACAATGTGTAGAGACAACGGTTTATACTACGGTAGACATTCAACTAATGTTTCGAAATAATAATTTGTTAACCTAAAAATAAATACTACGTTAATCAGTTCGGATCACTTTCATATTTCTTCTTTTATAAATAATGTATTTTCTCATTTTATATAGATACAACTTTAATTTAAGAAAGTCCGAAAATAGGTAAACACACGCCCGTACGATTCGACTAATTCAGTACAGACTGACATACTGGTATACTTAGCATCGGGTGGTCCGAGGAGACAGGTACCCTAAGAGGTCCGTTCTTAGGACCTCACCCGACGGTACGGGAGGAGGGACCAAGAAGGACTGGGTCCCTAGTTTGAGCACAGAGAATACAGATGGACGAAACCGTCCTCCTAAGAAATGATGATCAGGTGAACCCTTCGTGGAAATAGGTAAATGAATTACAATTATAAAAGATATAAACAATAATTTTTAGTTGTTCGTACTCGATTAATATCTCAATAAATTTAGGTTAGATTTTTACATTAATATGGACGTAATAAGAACAGATATAGGAAACGAGATATTGATAAAACGAGTTAAAAGGAGTGGTACTGTCTCTTTTTGGTAACAGAATCAAAAATGAACGTAGTCTTCAATTGGTAAAAGACGTAACATTCGATATTCTGTTTAATAGGGTGAGAAGTTCGTGGTTATGTGAAGAAATTTGTTTTTTTTTGGTTGTAAAAAATTTTTAATTCAACTAAGATCAGTGGTTACTTACAACCTTATTGAAACAGAGAGAACATGGGGGGGAGTAGGGGACGTGTCTTTATATACAATTACCCTTAAACACTGTTCAAGAGTGACACTCAGTACAAGTGAGTTTTCATTGGGTTCAAATGTAACGAATGGTCTATGTAGTGAAAAGATACGAAAATTTACTGTTATAGAGAAAAAGACATAAGAATCTGTATATGATATATAAAAGAGGACTTGAAGTGACATCGACTACTTCAGGTAGATTTTATCCCGACAATCTGTTTTGAAGGGTAGTTTGAAGGAGTTGAAGGGTGGTTTTAAAAACGATTAGGTAAAGGGATTAAAGAGTGAAGAAATCTACCCCAATTAAATTCACAGAAGTGTTGGGATATATTTCGAAGTTAGGTAAGACCTAGAAATAGTTAAAATAGAGTTCTTGACAAGGTGAGTAGTTATAGAGTAAGAGATAGCATAATGAGGATCACCCTTTGCTTGTACCATAAAGAGAAAAATTTTTATCGTAAAGAACAGAATTTTTAATTAAGAAAACTCGAAAATGAGGAATTTTGGGTAAGAAAACGGACGTCGCTACCGGAAGACCTAAAGAAAGATTGAGTGTCATGTGTGTATAAGTAGGAAACAACGGAAGAGGAGAGAACCTAAACTGGTGTGTAACAGGACCCCACCACCAAATCAATAGTTCAACACAGACTGAGAACGCTGGGGGTACCTGTCATCGGGCGGTCCGAGGAGACAGGGACCCTAAGAGGTCCGTTCTTCTGATCTCACCCATGAGTACGGGAAGAGGTCCCCTAGAAGGACTGGGTCTAATTTGGGCCCAGAGGACGTAACATCCGTCTAAGAAATGACGGACTAGGTGGTATCGGGACGAATGTAATTAAATAAAGAAATATATCATGAATGTGACAATCCATCAAAATTATAAGAAAGGATGCAAACATAATGAAGGAAATAAAGAAAGTCTTAAAGGGGAAATAAAGTGAGAAAAGGAGAGAAGTAAAAAAGGGAAGCAAGGGGAAATGGAAAGAGAAAAAAGTCACGGAGAGGAACGATAGTTCCTTCAAAGTGTATTCGTCCGTATAACAGAGAGAAAAGTTAGTGACACAGGAGTCTCTAACTTCTTGTTAACAGTGTCTTCTTCGATAATTTTGAATAATTTATTGACTAACTTAATAATGTTTCTGTTCATATATGATTCCATCTCTATTTCTGTTCCTCGATTGTAAATCTTATTTCTGTTTCTCTATGAACAAATATCACCTTTTAATGCTATGTCCTGAGATATTTACTATACTAGTAGTTCTCCCCATTACCAGATACCTAAATTCCATCTATGCTCCCCTCATCTTTGTTCGTTCCAGTACATTCTTATTTATCTTTAGTCATTAATTCATAGTGAAAAGGTGAATTAGACTGTAGAACGTTATGATAAGTTTAGTATGGAGTATAAATTATCGTTATTGTTCTCCTGAAATTTATAAGGACTATGAGAAGGGTGTAGAATGTTTATCTTGACCTATGTTCTTTACAAATGAGGCCCTAAAAGTCATATAGAATTTTTGTAAGTAAAGTACCCTACTAACAGAATCGATGACGATCTCTATTTCGTCATATCTTCACTCGTGACTCTCCGGTCTGTGTTCGAGGCGTGGTAGACGAGGGACAACGTGGGGGTCAGGTGTCAAGAGAAGCGTCACAAAGTACAGACACTTACATTATAATACACAAGAAGTCCGCCCATTTCGAGACCCTCTAATTGACTACGTACCTAGACAATCCTATTGGACACATCGCTAAACGGATAAATTTTACTTTCACAATGATGTTTCTCATGTGTTTACACAGAAGAAATGTGGTATTATGTCAAATGAATCCCTTCTAAAATAAAATTTTGGAGGAATAACTTCGATATACGTCTCATTAACTGTTTTCTGGAACTAGAAGACTCCGTAGATCGAGGTACTGTGTGACTTTTGATAAAAATTTTTCTGGTTAAAATACCTGATGTGAGATTAAAAAGGTTGTATTTTCAAATGAATAAAATTTCACACTTTTCTCCCTCTCGTTTAGTAGTTCTTATATTATACATTTAACTGTGACCCTTCAGTTTGACCCAGATTCTGGAATTTCACGTTAATATAACGACCCCAAACAAACCAAATTGCATGACTGTAGATGTGCAGACTTATTGACGAGTTTTACTCTAATTAGAACATCCCATTTATACATGAACTTTACGAGTCCACCGGATCAGTCTTAATCCAGTCCAAACTTTATATAGAACAACCCTTAAACAAAAGGAATCCGAATTGATACAGAAAGTTTTTCATTGTTCCTTCTCCTCTCTCATCTGGAGTCTACAGGGTCCCTCGAGGTCTCTCTAAAGGGACCACCTCTCACTCTCTGAGTTTTGTCTTACCGAGGTTCACCAGAACAACTAAACGATTTTAATTCCGACACACCGACGGCGACACGACTAAAGAGAGTAAAAGCGAGACATCTCGTACATGACAGAAGGGATGAAAGATCTATAAACTCCGGTGCCTAAACGGTTCACACTATAATGTTCCATTACTACGTCCCTGAAAAACAAAGGTAACGAGATCGTTTTATAAAACATTGATGACTACTAAGTTTTAGAAAAGGGTTTATTGATACTGATTAGGTTTGGGGAGTTCAAAGAGAAGAAGACCTGTCTTCTGATATTCCGTTTTTAGGGACTGACGAGGCAAGTAGACAGTAGACGGGGAAACCGCGATGCTACTTCGATAGTAAAATTCGTTTCGGTACTGGTTCAGTTCAGTCACCACTTGTCGTAGTAGTAAATTACAGTGCCACGTGGCTTCAGACACCGTTCAAATTACCTCTGAGACTACTCTATAATTAGAAAAATCGGGAAAGAATGACTTGACCCTCTGAGAAGTCAGTCAGACGGAAACTCTCATTAAGGGGATTCCAGACCGACTTACACTGATTTAGACTTGATTGGCACAAAACCTCGTGTACTTCCCTTGATTCCTTGGAGTTGTTTTACACAGACATTGTAGGTTGTTTATATACGTCGGTCAAGACAATGTTATAGACAGTCGACAATAATTATACAGTTATATAAATTTGTATAAATAACTCACGGACGATATAGGATGTGACTCTATATATCGTCCCATATTCTTCAGTTCTATGGACGAGTGTGTCACGATTGTTGGATTGTGTCTTCTCTTTCTTTTATGTAATAATTTGTTTGTCTTATTAAATTTTATCGTAGCTCACGGTACTTCCATTAGTGTGTCCCGACTGTACCACTCACCCCTACTGAAGTACTCCAGTCGATGAAATCAATGCCACTGTCTTTTGAAATCCGTTTCACTGTAGAGACCCTTCTTTTGTAAAACAGGCTCGACGTATTCCTCTTAACTGGTTCACTTTTGAACCTTCGTCTTTTAAGTACGCTTCACTCGTCTGTCACAATTCCAAGGGTACGTTCTCTCTGTACGCTCAAAGTATCTAAGACCCCCTTTTTCCGATTACAATGACATAGTGTCATATGGTTTCCTCCATACTGTCCGTTGTTCAGACTATCTTTTAGTCCTGGGTTCAATACACCGTAGTTTTGGTGTGTACACACTTGAACTTGAAGTGACACACACACGAAGGGGAGCATACGCCGTGTATGATATTTATCATACTGCTGTACATTTTCATAAAAAGAAACAAAGCAAAGAGTAGATAAAAAAGTAGATAGGTTTTAAGAGTCAGAAACTAACCACACAAACACACACACACTCGTACACACACACGTGAGACTGTACAGACATGTGTGTACATCAGTGGGAACGTTACTAGGTACTCAGACACTTCAGGTCGGTACAACTTATGAGTCCCTAAGTAGTCGAAAAAAACTAATTACTACACTATACAGGGTCTACAATTCACTTGGGTAAGGGTCTACAGGAGGTATCATTCGTCAGTGTCTAGATTACTTAACATTGAAACATTCCACACAAAAATTCTAATCACTTCATTTACCTCACAGTCTCTTTAAATCAATCCTCCACCCTTTGTGCACAAACAAAATCCCAGTGAAAACTTATACACATTCCCGTTATCTAAGAGGTTTGTATAAAAACAGACAAGAGTAATCACCCCAACACATTCATCGGTACCCTAAAAAGTATCCAAGAAAAGCTAAATTAAAAATAACTTCATATCAACTAAATATGACGACAAAATCAAAGACGACAAGAAATGACGGTATATTCCTGTCTGGTGGTACAATGTTATTTCAGAAAAAAATATTCTCACTTATACGTAAACTTTTGGAAGAAATTAGTTTAAATAGTCAAGATTCATACTTGATAAGTCAAAGTGTTTAGCGGCTTACGTCGTTGACCTACAAAAATACACATCCACACGTGTACACTTAGTAACACTAAGTTAATTTATTTTTGTTTTCTTTGATTTTCACGTCTTTACAACACGAAGTAATCTTCTGGTTCCGGTTTACTATTGACGAATCAAAGATCACTTTCCAATGTCACCGAAGTTTGGAGTGAGGGTCTCTTCCGGGTACCCCCGTAGACCTGGTAGTGAATAGATGTCTCGACTATGAGGGAATCTCTTGGACTCCGGGAAGTAAAAGTAGGTGGAGTAAGTAGTGTAAACCTCTTTGTGAGTTCCAAGGTCACTGTTTATCCCTAATGATTATAACGAATTCGAAAGAGTCAGACGACGAGATGAACGTCCGAAATCTATGTGTATGTTTTCATGATTTCATTTAAAGTCTTAAGAATCCTGACAATTAGTGGTTGCTCGGTTTAGAAAAGAGCTTTAGGAATTGTTAGAAGTCACCTAGTTTTACTTTCTATGAATAGTTTGATGTTCATTCTAGACATCAAGAAAAAAAAAATTAAAAATAAAAATGAAATAAAATGAAATGTTATGACATAACCAAAACGGTATGTAACTGTACTTAGGTGGTGTCCACATGTACGTAAGGCTTTGTCCTTGGGGGGAGGGTGGAGGGAGGGGTATTGTAGAGAGACCCAGTAGGGGCACGTGGTCGGGGTTCGTAGGACGTAGGACGTAGTCTGTATCTAGACATCAAGAACTTCACATATTTCATACTCTAATGTACTTTCAGTTTAGTACATTTGTTACTTTTCAGTTGAATGTTTTGTGTAAAAGGTAAGTAAACTAAAACTCCTGTAGAACTAAAATAATACTTTTATACACTACACAGAAGTATTGTTGAAAATTCGTTGAGGTCCTAACGGTGAATTTTAGGTCAAATTATGTTTCTACTTATTAAACTAAGTGTTGTCCCTAAATAGACCTTTCTTTTAAGATTATTTAGAAGGTAGGGTGACCCTATAAAACTGTTCACGTTATTGTCTTCGACGTCAACCGTCAGAGAAGTTCACTATAGAACCGGGTAGTGGTATTAAGACTGGTATCCTGAACTTAATCGAAGACGTTTCGAATCATTATTTTTGAAGAGAAACTGGGAACTCCTCTATGGACACTTAATCCACTCGTGAAAACGAATAGACTTAATATTAAATACGAAATTGACCAAGTACCAAAATCCGTAAGTGTTTTAACTATGGACTATAGTTAACGTAACGGGAGGACTCCTTCATTCCACGGACTTATATTCGTCACGTCCTGTAGTATTCGACACAGTTTTGACCAAGACTCTCGTTTCATTCCCCTCTCATGTCCCTCAGATTTGTCACAAGGGTGACATAGTCGTCTTTATACTTCGTAGACTTCGAGGGGCAGTACGGTGCAAGTCCCCACGTGCTCTCTCCTCTTTAGGTGCGGGTCCTAAGTGACGCGCAAAGTCGGTCGCTCAGTACTCAGTATGACAAACCCACAAGAGGGTCGTACGTCACTCGCTTCCGGTTCCTACAGTCCATGATGTGGCACTCCTCGGTAGAACGAAGGATGATTGTAAGTTCATCTAATTACAATTGACTTATGATTATAGTTCTTTTTAAAGGGACTTATGTTGATCTCATATGTAAAATCTTGAAAAAGGAACCAATACAAACCTTAAAACGAGTATTCAGAAGTGTTGACTCTTCTAAGCCTCAGAAGTCAAAATATTTAAACGGAGACAGACGTGAGTACCAGTAAGAGGTACAGCCTCGGTTATATATTAAGATATTCATATACACGACCACGACAGGACAAATTCCCACATGCAGGACTTTGTGTGTAGTAAAGTAGCATTGGAATAAAAGAAGACATACTACTTCTCGTACTCGATTTAGTAAAATTTAATACACTCATAAAAAGTTAAACAATTACACCACTTAATGTAACTAACTAAACGCCTATAACTTCTTAGGAACGTAGGGACCCTATTTCGGGTGAACCAGTACCACATACTAGAAAAATTACACAACAACCTAAGACTAACGATCTTAAAACAACTCCTAAAAACGTAGATACAAGTAGTCACTATAACCGGACATCAAAAG